>NQII01001602.1:413480-453436 GCA_002778355.1 Clitarchus hookeri
CCCCCCCACTACCACTCAGTGTTGCCAACTGTTGGAATAAAAATTCCCATAGCACGACAGCCCAACAGTACTCTGACTTTATGGACACAGTTTGCACGGCCACTCTTGTAATGTGAGATGGGTTATCTGTAGCTCGCATTACGTAACTACCTTTTGTAAAACTCTGATGATGTCCTCTATTGTACTAATGTATGGGAAATGGCATTACAAAATTTTTAACCAAGCAAATTTTTTCCCCAGATGATTTTTGGACTATTACAAATTTGAGAAAAATCTCTATCTAGTTATCTATATTTATACACATTTATTTATGTGATAACAGGACACAGTGGTAGGTACAATTAATATCTCTTGATTTAAATGAAATTATTCAAATACTTGCATTAAACAAAAGTACAATAGGAACTATGTCAGCGATCTTTACGATAACTTGTTGGTGGGTGGATCCATGCAAAAAAATTGTGAATATATATTGTTCTTAAATTTTGTTTGCAAGTTATTCCCTCACTGTTATTACTTTATAAATAATACATAATCAACTTTAAAGAGATAGAAAAAGGCCAGCAATGGCGAAAACTAGGAAATTTATATTTTTTTAAGGATGCTACTCCTGGAAACAGTTAACTATACCTTTCGAATTACAGGAATTCGAATTCACATCAATATATAGTCGAATAAATTAGGTTTTTTTCTTTGGTAATTGAAGATATTTTGCTTGTATTATAAGATTTTCAGCACAAATTCTTATAAAGTAGCATTTGAACACCAATTTGGGCAAATAAAATAGTTCATAAAATCATGTATTATTGCTTATAACCTAAAACGTAAATTGAGAGGGTACAGAAACTCTGGCAGCTATTCAGGACAAAATGTAGTGTTCCAAAGTATTTTTTTTACGTTGACTAATTCCATTGTTAAGATCTGATGTACTTATATTTATTTGTTCGAGTTTAGGATTGACTTAATAGTAATAAAACTTTACTCTGCCACGTGATACGCATATGGGCACTACTAACTTCGTCCGTGGCAATGATATTTTGTGCGATGCGAACATAACGTGTCCTGAAACAAGATATTCTTTCACAAGTGTCCAAGCAACCGGGGGCCGCGGTGGTACAGTGGTCAGACTACTCGCCTCTCACCTGGGTGAACCTGGTCCAATTCCAGGCGGGTTCGCTCCCGGGTTTTCGCATGTGGATATTGTGCCATGACGATGCGGCTGGTCGGTGGGTTTTCTCGAGGATCTCCCGTTTCCCTATCCCTTCATTCCGGCGCTGCTCCATACACACCTCATTTCACCCTCTTCGGATCTCAAGACCTCCACTCCAAGCAACCATGAAACAGTTGTGTTTTAAGATGGCCGCCTGGGTAGGCCACCGAACCGTGTGCAGAACTCCAGCAGAAACCATTTTATTAAAAAACCGTGCCCAACGTGTCTAAGTGAGGCCTGCTTACAAATAGCATTTAAGAAACGTTACGCTTCTGTATACGTATTTCAGTTCCTCTGTCTCTCTCCAAAGCAGGTTTTTGTAATAGTGAAAATTTCCCAAACGGGTGTTTTCACGGTCATTTTTAGGTATAAACATTCCGGTACAAAATATTTAAAAAAGGAATAAGGACATGCATTAAACATTTATTTTTTTTAACTTACGTCATAAAATGGTAGGATCTCCACTGAAAGTCCCTTAGAGGCGCGTTATCGACGGCAAGACTGCACGCCAGTTCAGTGCCTTGCGCGTAGAGGTGATGCGAGAGTTGGTGCGCGTGTCTCGGTCAACCCTAACGCTCCCATGCCTTTAGGCCTCAGACATGCAATATCCCTTCAACGAGGCGGCCATCTTAAGCTCGACGTCGATGGGAATACCTGTTTGCTCACAAGTGAGAGGTTGATTGGCAGAACTCAGACNGGGCGTGTACCGGTTCGAAGGACGGGAAACAGATTGTTCTGCACACACTACCGTCTCAACCCACTCGCTATGTTGAGGGGTTGGATCGTCTGCAGGATTGCCAGGAGGGAGGATAGGGGGTGGGACTTCCACGCCAGACCACCACGTGCTTCCAATTTGTCGTGATCCATTAGCCCTCGACGTCTGCGAGAGGAGTTGGCGGCTGGGGAGGGTAGAAGACGGGTTCGCAGGGCGCTCGGAATAACTGCGATGTCTGCGATCATTCAACCCCCGAGCGNGGGGGGGCGGGGGATTCGCCCGCCGCGCCGGAGTGTTTCCCCACACCCTGTCCGATCCAAGGGCGACCCTGAGAGTGCGGGGCAAATTAAGGACAGCGTAGTCACAGAGAGGGGGTAGAGGGGAGGGGGTTCCGAGAAACTGGCAATCTGTACTACCTCTGCCAGTCATGTGGCCGCAGCGGGGGATTGGCGAGACGGTCAGTAACGCACTTAAACGTGCTCGATGACGAGAATGCCTTCGGTCGCTGCCTCAAGGGCTCTGACAACTATAGGCCGTTCACGGTTAGTTCACACTCTTCTGAAGCCCTGCTGAGGTTCTACTTGCAGGATATTCCTCCGCCTCATGCAAACAAAGCTTAACCGAGTCTAGAAATATACAACCAAAGGACAGCGCACCGCTTTCGTGCGCACTAATTGTATTTGCATTTTGCATAAGAGCTATTTATTACTAGGCATTACCAGCACATGTTTTCTTGCTATTTTATTCATATTTATTATATATTTGCTATTATAATTTATAGGAAAATATACGTATAAGTTTAATTAAACCACAAATAATGTACTTTTTGTTGACACAAGTACATGACATATCTGGGAGATATCCAAGCACGTCCTTAATGGGGTAGTTATACAAAGGCGTGATTCAAAAAGTGTGAAGAAACCGCGAATAGACTATACATTCCCTTCTGGTTTTGAGGTAGGTCGTCGATGGTCGCTCAGGCTTAGGCGTCGTAATAGCAAGGCGTCCAGTCGAGAGACGCTCGGCGTCACAACTTCTGGTGCCTCATATTCTGCGTTACGAGTAGGAGTTCTGCGAGTCTGATTGTTTCCCTGTTAAACGAAAATCAAAAGATATGTTACGAACTTTCGTTGAACTGAAACGGAAATGAGAAAATAATTTTGTAAGAGCTCAAGTCTTGAAGAAAGTTTAACGAATTCCGTAACATTTAAGCAAGTTGTTCATTATAACAAATTGCTTGCAAAATCAAATTTAAAAATGTAGGACATGGAGTATTTACTTTAGGGTTTCTTGCATACACCTAAATTTCCGTTTTATGTAGTTATTTTAGTTATAAAATAATGAACAAAAAAAAAAAAAAAGGATTCACAGGGAAAAATTTTCTTTTCTGGTGCAATAAATTAACATTTATTAAACACCAGAATGTTCACAAATGTCGAGAATTTTCGATTGGTTACAACTATCAGCAACCAAATTTCTTACGAAAATGAAAGTTATCACTTTTCGTCCTCGTTTCGATTTACCAAATATTCGCACAGCCCTAGTTACGAGCATCGAAACCGACTTGGTTACAACTATCAGCAACCAAATTTCTTACGAAAATGAAAGTTATCACTTTTCGTCCTCGTTTCGATTTACCAAATATTCGCACAGCCCTAGTTACGAGCATCGAAACCGACTTGGTTACAACTATCAGCAACCAAATTTCTTACGAAAATGAAAGTTATCACTTTTCGTCCTCGTTTCGATTTACCAAATATTCGCACAGCCCTAGTTACGAGCATCGAAACCGACTTGGTTACAAAATAAACAAAAAGCCACCGATATTACTAATGAGCCTACTTTCCTCTACATATAGGCAAATTATTTTGATGGCGATCTGAAAAGCTTAATTGGTAGGAAACCTTACGCGTCGTTGATAGCGGTGTCATTAGAGATGGAGCCAGAAATGCATGCAACACTAGTGTGAGAGAAATAAACACGGGCCTTATCCGGGACTTGAACCCAAAAACCACGTACCATAAGCTGGCGTTTATTAAGGAGGAAGAATTCGAAGAATCAACTTCGTTTGTAGTCAGTTAATGTGTCGGTTAGGCTTTAGTAAACTGAAATATTTACAAGGGGCACAATTTTGAAAATGACGCCTGGTTCTTTTAATTTGATGTTATATGGCATATCGCTGCATTATTTGTGTTTAAAACTGTGTTAAAACCGGTTTATTTACTCCCTATATATGATAATAAAGCTTTATATTCGCATTTATTACTATCGTACAACATGTCTAAAAAGAAGGCCTGTATAGGCAAACATGATTATTCTTAATAGAAAACTGTCAGCATACAAAGTTTGGATTAATTTTGTTAGGTTATTTAACGGATATAATATGAATTATATATATTGTCATCATTAAAAAATTCCTTAACAACTTCAAACATATAATATAACACGGCCTACCATAGCACCTCATGCTTACAAAATGTGAAGGGAATTGGTTGTTTCATGTCTGAGTTATGACAAAAAAAAACGCAATTTTCTCATGTCCTGCTAAATTCATAAATGGCCGACAAAAATGTTATAAAAATTTTTATGTTCGTCTCAGATACTGGTAGCATTTGAGGTTTGGATGAAGTTGCTTCGGGCATACGGTACACTAACCTAGAAAATTCACATTACTTTTATTTTAAAAATATGGGACTAACCCCTTAAGTTTTATAAATTTAGATGGACTACAAAAGTGTAATTTGACGCCTGAATTAAGTGGGAATTTGTTAATTATTTCCCGAGATAGGATATTAAAGTGTAACTTTTTTATGGTCTTATCTTTCAAAATGGTGGACTAAAGATTTTATAAATTATCTCATTTGATGATTGCATAAATACTGCCAGCATACAAAGTAAATATTAATTGGTTTTACTTGATTTCATAGATACAGCATTCAATGAAAACATTTTTTTATATAGGCGCTACTTTGAGAATAAGTGTCTGGCATTTGAAAATATATATATATCAATTTAATAGCCTAACATATTACTTCTTGTTAATTGTTTTTCGAGATATGACAAAAATTTTAGATAAGCTCTTTATGGGCTATTTGGTGGCTGTAATGAGCCAGAATACAAAGTTTGTTGAATTCGGTTACCTAGTTTCATAGATATAGCACACAAAAGTAATAATTTTATATGCTTGCAATTTTGAAACAAGTTCCCGACCATCTATAAATATGTATGCTTGCAATTTGCATGGCCTACATAAGTACTACTTGTCTGCCAAATTTGGTAGAAATCGGTGAATTGTTTCCCGATATATATTGAACACTTAATTACTTAATGTGCCGCTATCTTACAAAATGGTGAACAAAAGTGATATCTAAAAGCATATTTAATTCTTGTAGTAGATACTTTCAGTATACAAAGATTGGTCAAATTCTCTCAAATCGTATGGTGGATATAGTAAATTAGCTTAAAATATTTATTTTGCCACCATTTTGAAATTAAGTGTATTATCCATTTAAATTGCATACGTTAACCTGACCTACCATGCAGTAATATTATTTAAATGTCCAATTTGGCAGGAATAGGTTTTGTAGTTTCTGAGATATAACGTAAAAGCAATATTACCTATTAAATGTTATCTTCCAAAATGGCGGACCCATAAGAACATAGTTTGATTAATTAAGTATTTTCATGATGGACTGTACAAACACGAAATTTCTTTTGCGTCGGTCTAGAGGTTCCCGAGATATCAAATAGCGCCTGAAATACTAAAATGGCCGCCATTTTAAAAATAAGTACACAACGCGGTAGGTAACTATAAAAGTTTGATGTAATTGCTAGGTACCGTGTGCGTACCGAGTTTTGTGAAACTCGTTTCTCGGGCTGAACATTTATGAAGGGATGGGGCAGGCGCATACGCCCAGACAGACATTTCCGGGATTTCATACGCCTACCCCTACAAGGAATGTAGTCTGAAAACCAAAGGAATAATTTCTTAAATATAAATATTTAATTAACTGCGTAAGTATTGCTCTTTATATAGGACAAGAATCCGTGATTGTAATGTTACCACGTGGACAACAGACTGGAGAATATAACATACAGTTGTAGAAATAGTAAAAATAACATGATTTTCGTAACAATAGAAGCATAAAATAAGGAGTAATCGTATAGGTATATAATTATACTTCTGCCCAGACTAGACACTTTTCTCATTATCTTTAGGGCTTTATATATTTAACCACAAATTATTCCCGCATTTTTCGGTTCTCTTCCGAGACTTTTCATTTCATTGGTGACAACCTTTTCACTATTTGGTTTGTGTAGCGGTTTTTTTTTTTACATATAAACATTCGTGTGAAGCATTGCCAAAGTTTCGTTCGTACTAATTATTGAAGATGTGCATGCGATTCGCGTTATTACTGGGCTATTTCGCAAGCTATGCTTAGTTTTCATAAGACAATTTGAATCTTTTCATCGTACGTTAACTAACACGTATATGGCCATGTCACATTCTTTCCATAAAACGTTTATATTTCACTCCCCTCAAAATTATAGCCTAGCCTATTTCAGTAAATTAGGGTATTCTGAATACGACTTACACCTAAGCAATTTGAAATTTAAATTTGTTCACAATATTATAATTATGATGCCACAAGAAGACAAAATGTTTACTGGTTTTCCACCGATTCACCTATTCAAGCATGTTTTCCTACTCATGCCCAAATACACCCCACTCCGTCCTGTGAAACGAGCGTGGAATAAATCTGGTCCTCTTCAATCACCTACGAGTTGCGTGAGGCTCGTTAAAAGAAAAAAAAAATGTTGTAGATATTGTAATAATTATGTTATAAAAAATTATCTCGTGGCAAGATGAAAATAACTTATTTACACACATTTGACAAAAACGTAGTACTTATGTCTCTATGACATTTGAACGTAAACTAAATACACTGAAGAGCAAAAAAAACTGGTATAGGCGTGCGTATGCAAATAACAGAGGTACGGAACCAATCAGAGTTACGCGATGCGGTCGGCAGCGCCTATATAAGACAACAAGCTTCTGGAAAAGTTGCTAGATCGGTTACTGCTGCTGCAATGGCAGGTTATCAAGATTTAAGTGAGTTTGAACGTGGTGTTATAGTCGGTGCGCGAGAGATGGGACATAGCATCTCCGAGGTAGCGATAACATGCGACACCCCACACGTCGAGAGTTGCTACCGAGTGGCTCCAGGAACACTCTTCTGATTTTAGACACTTCCATTGGCCACCTAAATCACCAGGCATGAACATTATTGAGCATATCTGGGATGCCTTGCTACGTGCTGTTCATAAGAGATCTCCACCGCCTCGCACTCCTATGGATTTGTGGACTGCCCTGCAAGATTCATGGTGTGAATTGCCTCCTGCATACCTTCAGACATTTGTCGAGTCCATGTCACGTTGTCTTGCGGCACTTCTGCGGGCTCGCGGGGGCCCTACAGGATATTAGGTTGGTGTACCAGATTTTTTTGCTCTTCAGTGTATAAATACACAGTTCTGTAAATATACTTCCATCTCGAGAGAATATTTTTCTGAGTGCGGTGTGCACCTTCTCCGGTTGAAAGCTCATTTCTAAATAATCTGTTATTTGATATTCTTGTCAGTAATATGTCGTGGCATAAGGCAACACTCAAAGTTCGTTGCATATATGAAGATACATTATTTTGTTTTTACCATGTCTAAGAATATTGATTTTAATTTTTACCATTTAATTTATAGATACCTGAAATCAATACTTTCTGGTTTCATAAAACCAATTACCCTGTATGTACATATAATAATAATAATTACTTTCTCAAAAATTAGTTTTCTGGTTGACTTCTTTATGTGAACCTGTCTCAATTTGCATTTAAATAATATAAAGTTATGTTAAACGTCATTAAAAATTTTCCCAGAGTAGTTTTATACAGTTATATTCTAAAAACAGTTCCACGTTTTCGTTTGGATTGCACGTGAATAAAGTTGTCAGGTCCACACATGGTGGAAGGATAGAAAATGAGAAGAAAAATGAGATCCTAGTGAGAGGTTTTCAGAAGCGCACAATTCACCATGAAGAACCAATAAAAAATTCAAATTTTTTTGAAACCTTTGAAAGATTTAAGCGGTTATTGCGTAGGTTACATATGCGCATTGTTCGGAAAAACTTTGCAGTAATACAGTTTGAATAAACAGACGCAGAGGCATCAGGAGGCATGTACACTCACTGGCAGAAAAATTAATGCACCCGAATATCCTCGCAGCGGGAGTTGAAATATAGCTCGCTTCGGACCTGCGCTGATACTTTTCTTCGCCTATTAACGGCTCGTATTAATATCCGGGACATCAACTGTGGTTGGGGAAAAGGAGTTGTGGGTGGGCGGAGTTTACTCGCACCCCCCCCCACACGAAAACTCTTACCATAACCGTGACAACTGGGGGCCCAAAACCTCTGTCGAGGCGGCACTCTTTCCCGGGAGGTATGCAAATGTCGGCGCTCCCGGGGGCGAAATGTTATCAAATAACTATTAGGACCAACAGACCGGAAATGACAAATGGACGCCGGCCGNAGCTGCCGTTGCTGTGTGAGCAGAACCCATTCCGGTGACCCTGTTATTCCCCCGCCCCCTTCTCTCCCCGCTCCTGCTCATGGGGATGAATAATAATGCATATTTTATAACGGTCGCGCCAAAGCAAACCTTGCTGATAAAAATTCCCCTGCTCTGCGCAGAATTTCCTCGCCACTGGGCTTGGCTCGCCGTCAAGCATCGCCGCCACCCGTTAAGAATTACTTTGGTCCGTTCCAACCGTCGTCGCTCTTGGCATGGCCGAGGAGGGGAAGGGGGGAGGGGGTTCGGCGGTAATAAAATTAAGACGTAAAAACATTCCTCGTCTTTTATGGAGCTTTCTGCAAGGCGTTCAAGAGAAGGTAAAGTACTTCTCTCTAGAGAGAAGCTGAATTCAGATTTGTTTTTAAAGGGTAAAATTTTAGTCTTCTGGTTATTTCTCTTGAGTAATTGAAGGCGATTACTGAAATTTTAAACATCACATATTAAAACAATCCTACTAATATTATAAATGCGAAAGCCTGGGTGTGTGTATGTTTGCTACCACACAGCTCCATAACGGCTGAACGGATTTTTTGATGATTAGGTCCTGGAATAGGAGATAGGATACTTTTTATCCCGGAAAATTTTACGGTTCCTCTGGAATAACAACAAAACGTAATTATGCAACAGCTGGGAACGTGACCGAAATATTTTTTTCCTCTGGTGTCTGAATTTATTAGGCCACCCAAGGACCTCTGAAATGACTTAACGACTGCTATCAATCGGTAACAACTAGGACCGAAAATTTATCGTGCCCTTCCGAAGCCCGGAAGCGCTCAGATGTTATGCCACTTTACGGTCACCCATCCAAATGTGTGCCGCTGGGAACGTTGCTTAATTTTGGTGATCGATTAAGATCTCTCAGCCAAGTGCAAAACGCAGTACCTAGGTAAACTTATTTCTAAAGCTACAACTTGATGAAACTCACGTTTCGATTATCATACATCGACGCTGGAAAGCGGAAATGTGATAACTACGCGATAGTTGCACAGATGCACTCCAAAAACAATACCCTGCTTCTTGGCTATCGGATAAAAATTTTTTCCTCCTTTTCGGGTTGCCGTAATCAGTTAAAAACCTAGGCCAACATAGTAGAATTTTATAATTCTGTTTTCACATAAATTAATTGTCTTTTCCCAATTTATTTATTAGTGTATCACTGTAAATCTCAATTGCCCTCGGGCGACGCAGGGCCGGTTTGCTAGTAATAAATGTGAATTACCACGTGTCTAAAAAAACTTTATAATATTATTACTTAAAAGTTAAAAATTTACCTTTGCGGTATTTTATAAGCAAATGTTTATCCAGTTATGTTTCCTTTATTGCTTTTTAATAAAAAAAATATACGTGTAGTACTTGTGCTAGATTTCGATCCACCATGGAAGCTCCTGATAGAACTTCTCGTTAGTACATTGAAAATATCGTACGATATCAGGAAATATAACTTGCCATATTTATTGAATAAATTAACATGAAAAAATAGGTATATTCATCGTACGCATGTAATGTGAACTGTATACCAGGAGGCAAGAAGGTTAAAATCATTCATTTCTCTTGGTTGCACGATTAGTTATCACACGAAAGAACGGTAATTATTAAGTTTAAGGGCTTTTCTGTAAAAAAAAAAGAAATAACGGAAAATGGTGTATTTCCACTCTACAAATGATGCAGAACACGAATATACGAGGAGCATTAACGTAAGACTAATTTCTTAATATATGCCCACCTAACCAAACAGAACCTATGCCCACGATGGGTGAATCACTATTTTATATTTTTTAACTAACCTAGGTTTGTAGGGTTTTAAACAAACCTAGGAGTTTAAGGTTTTTACACTAACCGAGGTTTTTGGGTTTTAAACTAACCTGGGTTGTTGGGTTTTAAACTAACCTAGGATTTTAGGGTTTTACACTAACGTAGAATTGTATGGTTTTAAACTAACCTAGGATTTTTGGGGTTGCACTAAACTACGAATTTAGGATTTTAGGGATTTAAAGGAAACGTAAAACACACCAAATTTTTATCAATTTACTCACCTGATACAGTTACTCTGTCAGCAGCCAATTCAACCTTAAATCATTCGACGAAACACCAAGCAAACTGCTACAACATTTCGTAATTTTTTAAAAGNCCAATTCAACCTTAAATCATTCGACGAAACACCAAGCAAACTGCTACAACATTTCGTAATTTTTTAAAAGTATTTTCTACTTATTTTAACATTATGCACTCTTGAATATGAACAAGGGAAGCTGTGCAGAACCCAATAATGCAATGTTTGTTTGTCTAGGACGTTTTGTTCAGAAAATCCCCTAAACGTAATAATTACCAAATGAACTGGTGCCAATGACAGTAAATATTTTGTAAAAGATAAATCCGAATTATGATAATTTTGTGAAAACTTAGGAAGCTCGTTTACATTAACATTCACGATTTCCATTCAAAATGTAGTGCCTAGGAGCTTTCATACTAACAGCGTGGGTATTTAATAATCACCACAGCCACCAACTTTCTCTCTTGCAAAAGAGAGATTTCGCAACAGTTTATTTTCTGTGCAAACTGTTGTGTGAACTCGTTTCGTATGGAAATTGCTTGATATTCTCGCACGAGAGTTTCCATGCTAGTTCTCGTTTAAAATAAACTCTACGCCCTGTAGTAGAAGTTTTAGGCCACGGTAGTACAACATCTCTTTACGTTTATGATGCCGAAAGTCGATCGACATAATTTACTGAACACTTGTGTTTGTGCTCACGGTTTCACATTTGATATTATATATAATATAGTTTATACTTCTGATCGTGATTACAATACCATTATGTTGATCACTCGATTTTACCTGGGTCGTAAGACAGGTGATGTGAAAATATTTGATACGAAGTCTATGTAAATAATAACCAACTCCCGCTGTTTAAGAACGACAAAAAAATATATATTACATAGATTGATATCGTGTGGGATAAAACTACGAAGCGAAAACCGTACGCAGAGAAAAACAGAAATATGTATAACTGGATATATATCTCTCTTTATATGCTACTGTGATCAAATAACGTCCCGCCTAAAAATATCAAAGTTCGTAACAAATAACTTTCTTCGAGTATTTTTTTGAATTTTATTCAAATTTCTGTGTTTTGTACTAAGACTTTCGACTTCAAATACATGCTAATACTGTGAAATATTCTGGCCCTCTAGCACTGCATTCATAAGCACTGCAGAGCTCTTTAGCAGTTGAAATAAAAAATTCTTGTAATATGGACATGGCAATAGATACTTAAAATAACCGATATTATGAGGAATAGTTATTTTCTATTTACGAAATCGACTACGTAGCACTTAAGTAGTACCAAACTACTCTTGTAGTTTAAGCAACCAAATGAGACCACTTAAATTATTGGTTTCAACATCAGAATATGTAATTGCCTCTGCAAAGAAATTAGTTTGGTTGTGCAAAACAAATTTTGTTTTATTCGACAGAACTGTTTTCTCACTGCACGCGCCCGCCACAAAACGCCACTGTCGACACGACACACCAGGTAAGTACCGACCGCCAGACATCCGCCAACTCCACACACATGAATCTGATTGGCAGATGATTTTCATATCTCCAGAAGACCTTCTTCCACTGCTCCACAGGAGCGGTGTTGTAGTGGTCAGACTACTCTCTTACCACCTGGTTCGGGTTCGATTCCCGGCGGGGTCGATCCCGGATTTTCGCATGCGGGAATCGTCCCGGACGATGCCGCTGGTTGGAGGGTTTTCTCGGGAATCTCCCGTTTCCCCCCGCTCTTGCATCCCTGCTCTACTCCATATGCACTTCATCTCACTTCACCCTCCACGGCTCTCAAAGACGTCGATGTTAATAGCCGCCCAAATCTCTCCGCTTCACTCCACTGGTCCACAGTCCGATGGCGGTGTTATTTGAACCCCACTAAACGACATCGGTTGTTGGTGCGTTTCATCACTGGCTTCCTGGTACAAGGTGGCTGCGAAATATCAGGATCGAATTTTCTTGACTTCCAGGTTTTAAAGCCAACAATAAGGGCATTTAAGGGCTTTTTAGCTTACTTTTCGAAGGCAAGAAAGGCTAATGATATCACTTTACTGTCTGTGAGTCTGTGTGTCTGTGTGCGTGTGTGTATGTGTGTCTGTGTGCGTGTGTGTGTGGCTGCGCGTGTGTTTCAATTTTTGAATGTGTGCACCGAATTTCACCAAACTTGGTACACATGTAGTAATTATTAGGGACACCTGACTTATGTNAATTTTTGAATGTGTGCACCGAATTTCACCAAACTTGGTACACATGTAGTAATTATTAGGGACACCTGACTTATGTTGTTTTTGACCACATCGGACACTTACTTTCAAAATGGCGGCAATTAAAATATTTGGGGTGTCATTTCGGGAACAATTCAATCGATTTAAACCAATGTTTTTATTCTGGCAGAGCATTGCGTAAGCATTGATATTGAAATGTATATTGTTAGTAGTCAGCCATTTTGTAAAATAGCACAAAATAAAGAAATAAATATGTTTTATTACATCTCGAAAACTGTTAAACCANTAGTCAGCCATTTTGTAAAATAGCACAAAATAAAGAAATAAATATGTTTTATTACATCTCGAAAACTGTTAAACCAATTCTCAATCAATTTGGCAGGTAAGTAATACTATGGTAGGCCAAGTAAACGTAAGTGATAAAAATGTATTAGGTACTTACTTTCAAAATGGCGGCTAAACAGATTTTTTGTTTTATTAGGTATATCTGCCATATAATTTGAATGTTTTTGACCAAATTTTGTATACTTAACGTATCTGTTAGGAGCATCATATAAACCAACACATAACCACTTTTGTCCCATACGAATAAATTAAGTTAATATGTCTTATTTTAGTAAACAAATTACCGATTGCTAACAAATTTGGAAAACCAGTATAACTGAGGCAGATTATGTTAAGAGGTGTGTTTCAAGCATATCAGGCAATTATTTTCAAAATGGAGGCGATATAGTAATTTTTTCCCATAGAATGCTATATCGTCAAAATGTAATCAATTCCAAGTTAACTTTGTGTACTGGCAGTAGGTACAACTGTCAACTTTAACTGCACGAATAATTTTTGTCCCCCACTTTGTGAGATATCGACACACGAATAAATAAAGTTTTTATGTCATATCTCGGGAAAAAATTGACAGATTCATACCAAATTTTGCAAACAAATATTACTGCAGCAGGTGGTGTAAACTGGAATAATTTTAATAGTTCAGGCACTTATTTAAAAGATGGAGGCTATATAAATATTTTATCTCAGTATATTGTATCAACGAAACAAATTCCAACTTACGTTTGTATGCTGGCAGTTCCTATTACAACCATCAAATATTTATATACAGAGCCTCACTTCTCTGCCATTTTGTATGATAGCTCCACCAGTAAAATAATAAGTTTTTATCCCACGTCTCGAGAAAAAATCAACCCGTTCGTACCAAATTTAACGAAGATGTTGTACTGTGGTAAGCCATATTAAAAATATATTGTTTAAGTATGACACACTTATTGTCAGAATGGCAGCTATAAATTTTTTTTAGTTTTGTGTACTAAATCTACGAAGTTATGTAATCTATTTTAACTTAACTTTGTATATTAGCAGTATACAATCATCAAATGTGTTACTACAATACACATCTGTCCTCCACTTATGGAGATGGCTAGATAAAAATCATGGAAGCTGTATGTCATATCTCGAGGACCAATCAACCAATTCCCACCAAATGTTACACTGTGACATTTCAACTAATTTGTATCAAATTCTGCTCGCTATAAACGCTACAGAAGGCCATGTTAACTTTCATGATGTAAATAGGTCAGACAAATATGTTCAAAATGGCGGTATCATAAATGATTTAAGTAAGGTGGGCACGTATATTAAACCATTTAAACTAAATTCAACCAAATTTTGTGTGTATGCATTATACATTAGAAACATCATATATACAGCCTCTTTTTTTGGAGATTTTGTACAATAGCGTTAAATAAGAAAATAAAGTTTTCATGTCATATCTCGGGGACGAAACAACCTATTTACATCTAATTCTTCACGCAATTAGCACTACACGGTAGGCCACGCGTACTTATGTATTTTATGTGGTTCAGTAACTTATCTTCATAATAAAGGCCCTGTAAATATTTTAGTTTTGTAAACCTTATAATTCGAAACATTAGACTGATTAAATCCGAAGTTGATGCTCCAAATTCGACCTCCGTAATGCAGTTTATTGCACACTAGTTTATTGTACCAGGTTTCTAAGGTTAAAGTCCCAGATAAGACACGTATGTATTTGTAGCTTCCTCACTAATGTCGCATATGTTTCTGGTTTCATTTCTAATGTTATTGTTTTCAAAGAGAAGTCAAGTCCTACCAACCTACCCAGCTTTTCAGAACTTATTTGAAAATTAATTGCACCCACGTTGAGAGAAGTAGGCGTATTCATTACATCAGTAACTTCTTGTTTTGGTCTGTTATTAAACACATTTATAGAAAAATGATGTGAACTGTGAAACGTGATAGAAATTAAATTCACTGAACTTGCAGATTCTGAACATAATCTTCACTGTGAAGAGAATAGTTGGTTTCTTGCGAGTCCATCTCGAAAATAATGCAAATTATTTTACAGTGCCCATTTGCTTGAATNGAAGAGAATAGTTGGTTTCTTGCGAGTCCATCTCGAAAATAATGCAAATTATTTTACAGTGCCCATTTGCTTGAAGATACTTTATTGGGCTGCTACTTAAAATGTTTTGCTATATATAAAAATATAATATTATATTGTATTAGAGGCTTGAATTTTCATAATCTGTCACCTGCTTCTCTGACTTTACTACGTTTTTCCCTGACCGTATCAAGTTGTCTGACTTTTCCAGGTTTTCCAGGGTTTGTCGTCTTTTAACACTGTGGCAGCATCTCGATCATAGAAACACATCTGNGAAGAGAATAGTTGGTTTCTTGCGAGTCCATCTCGAAAATAATGCAAATTATTTTACAGTGCCCATTTGCTTGAATATACTTTATTGGGCTGCTACTTAAAATGTTTTGCTATATATAAAAATATAATATTATATTGTATTAGAGGCTTGAATTTTCATAATCTGTCACCTGCTTCTCTGACTTTACTACGTTTTTCCCTGACCGTATCAAGTTCTCTGACTTTTCCAGGTTTTCCAGGGTTTGTCGTCTTTTAACACTGTGGCAGCATCTCGATCATAGAAACACATCTGNTCTGACTTTTCCAGGTTTTCCAGGGTTTGTCGTCTTTTAACACTGTGGCAGCATCTCGATCATAGAAACACATCTGAAAGTCACGCCCTAGCGGCGACGAATGTCCTTTGCCGTATTCGACATGGTTGTCCGACGACTGATTTGCACAACAACTTCAGAGTTGGCCGCTTACGATTATGTCCGTTCATGAATAATTTGAACTTTCCTCAAAGCCCTGATTAAGCTCTACGCTTGACGCAACCAACCCATGTAGCATTTTTTTTTTTTCGTTGGGCCAACGTTAATCCAACCTTTTCTTGAAGGTTGGGCCGACGTTGGATAAATAACGTTGTCTGGACATCACAATGTCACTCGGAACTAGGTTGGTACCAACATCGTGTAATTAGGATGCCAGCCATAATCAGTTATATTTCTTACAGCATGCAAACCGATTATTTTTGATCAGTTTCTAACATATACAAATATAACACGACAGAAACCCAACCACTAATTAAAGTTATTATTACGTTGGTTATTCGTAGAATTTTGATCATTTGCTAACTGGTGCGTTACACACAACCAACCATTTATAAAATTGGGTAAAATTACACTGAAATGACAGTATACCAGGTTAGCTTGCACCCAGTTTAATAAACATTTTTTGTGAGACTTTTTTGTTGCCAGGAATCACCAACGCACACCTATTTTCTCCCTGTTTTATTCAAATCAATTTTTAATGAAATATCATAAATTTATAGAGTTGATATAAGTAAAAGTTAATTTTAACAAAAATATAATAATTTTATGTTAACTTAAGTATAAAATGCTTTTGATACATGCCACATGTAGGGAATGAAAACCGAACACATAATACATGGGGTGATTCTTCGACGTTTTGTTTCATAAAGTGTGAAGATACGGCGAATATACTGTGGCTAGTTATATCTTGAACCTAGCAGAGCTGTTTTTGCGGTAAGTACATCAATGAAGTTTCCACGTGACAAAGACATCGTTAACAGGGGGACCTAGGAATATTCAACTACAGATCAATCTCTCTTACTGAACACCCTGAATTTATTGGCGCTTATAATTATGCTGTACCNTAGGAATATTCAACTACAGATCAATCTCTCTTACTGAACACCCTGAATTTATTGGCGCTTATAATTATGCTGTACCTTGTTCGCGGTGAAGTGCTTTTGAAATCAGCATTTCAAGTTTCCCTGATCCCACATGCTTATACTTTAAAGGACTCACTGACCGGACTTGCGTCCAGTAAAGTTGGCAACGACGGATGAAAGATATATTTCCATGTTTCATCATTGAATTAAATTCATAGGTTAAAATTCTTGGATACTGAAACGATTTATTTTTCTTGCTGTTATTTTAAATTCGTATAAGTATATGAATAAGAAATTATAAAATATTTCCTTTTTTAGTAACTTTGCAGTTTCAATTGACCGACGCATTAATAAAGTTATTAGGCACGTGTCCATGTTTATTTTGGTGAAATAATACACAATGTGCATGAAAATAGATTTTAAGCAGTGCTTTAAAAAATTGCTCAATTTATCTTTGTGACTTATTAAGACAGTAAACATGTATAATGTCTTAATGCATATGTGCGTTCGTATATGCAGCTTCGTGATAAGATAGTTAACTAAAAGTAATTGTGCGTTCGTTAACATTTGGACACGTATAGTAAATATATCATTACTTAATTTTTCCTGAAAGTTTTATTTAGTTTGATATTAGAGGAAACGATAAATGTAAGTGTACGTAACTTTTCCGCCAGAACTACTTTCTCGTAGATCCACTTCGCTTTTCTTTTCGTAATATGTCCACTCACATCTGCACTAAGTCAATACGTAAGAACAGCAAATGCTTTCATTTTGCTATAGTTCCTACAGGGTTTGTGGATCAGCGATCACGATACTTCTTACTAGAAAAAATACCCTACGGGTGATGTATACTTATTTTGGTAAGTGATTGAAGGTTAGGTAGTATCAAATGTACTGAATATCCATAATTTTAATTTTCGTACGCTTTCCACCATTTAAAAAGTTTGCTTTTGGTATGTAACATAAAATTTTGTTTTTTAATCTACTATATAGACATTTTACGTAATGTACAAGCTTTTATTGCATTAATGTCTAGAACACAAACAATGATTTTTTTAAAAACCAAAGTGACTAAATAATAGGCTTTATTGTTCCAAATCATTTGTACAATTATGTTTTTTTTCAGTAGCTACCAATTTTCCTTGAACTTTTTGTGTTTCAACCACTGAAACGATTATTGTAAGGTATATTCCCATTGACCTGCCGGCAAAACGTTTGCATCTGAAAACTATAGAATATTGAGATGAAGCAGAAATTTAATTTTGAGTGGTTAAGGCCTACAGAGCACTGTCATATTTTTTAACAACTCTTACACACATATCAAACTTTGTATAAAATAGAAAAATTTCACATTTTAAATTTTCACAATACATACATGCATACTTTCTGTCGTGGGAGATGTTGTAATGGTATGGCGGAGTTGGTACAGTGTTATTACGCAGATGGAGTAAAAAATAATTAAGACGAAAAAAATCAAGAAATTTAGACCTTATGT
The DNA here is from genome assembly GCA_002778355.1 of Clitarchus hookeri. Taxonomy (NCBI): domain Eukaryota; kingdom Metazoa; phylum Arthropoda; class Insecta; order Phasmatodea; family Phasmatidae; genus Clitarchus; species Clitarchus hookeri. Next base: position 431,893 of record NQII01001602.1, read on the forward strand.
AAGTAAGTGAATAGGTCACAAAAATAGACAATATCGAAATGAAACGACAAATACTTTAATCTACATTTAAAAAATTTAATGTTATCAGAATTAAGATGTCCACGTGTGGCGATGAAAAAAAAAGTAGCTTGTTTAAATTCGTACGATATTTGTTAGGGTTGTCTAAGATCATTTTCGTAGACAAAAACATTGTAGAACAAATTTTATCCCGTAATATTCTTCGTGGCCTATGTAATAGTAAAACAATGAGAGGATGTTGATGAAAATGAAGATGATAAATATAATAATGTCTGGTTTTCTAGGCAACGACAAGGTGTCTCAAACAGCTGATCGCTTAACACGGATGATACACGCGGTTGTATACCATTGCCTTCCGTAGTATAAATATGATTACACAACATAACAGCACGCCCTGGAACCGGAAATTAATATTTCCACACGTAAAATATTCCTAGACCAGCCCGGATCTAACAAACACCTTTCATTTACCAGCCAGTGAGGTCGAGCAATAACACGNCAGCACGCCCTGGAACCGGAAATTAATATTTCCACACGTAAAATATTCCTAGACCAGCCCGGATCTAACAAACACCTTTCATTTACCAGCCAGTGAGGTCGAGCAATAACACGATTCAACATTGTTATACACGCTAACGACAGCGACATCGGTATGAAATATCGTTCCTAGCAACTGTCTCCAAATTTTGTACGTGTCAATGGAATTAATGTATTGTGGGCAGTCAACTATACACGTAATTTTATACTAAAGTCTTTATTATCATTCTGTATGTAGATCGTACCGTTAAAAGTGAAGTTCTCGTAGCACCACTTTAAAGTTTTGAGGGGAAAAAACATTCGTCACACAAAAATTAAGAATAAATAATTATTTTGTAGTATTAATTTATTAGTATTTTGTAATAACAATTTGAGGAGAAAGCAGTTCGTCACATCATGCGATATATCCCCGTCCTTCAGTTTACTAATGATTGAAGATATCTCAATAATGCGCTTGAGATCCCCGCGTTTTTGAAGGTCAATCAAATAAATGAGTCTATCAACAAGGTCATTCGGGTCTTCGGGAAATAGGTATCCAGTATTCTCGGCGTCTTCTGCCTTCTTCATGTCGTCTGTTGCAGCGAAAATGTTGGAGTGTTGTGTCAGTCCATACAGAAAACCGCCATGATCGTCTTCAGCACTTTCAATGTCGAAATGTTCATTTTCATCAATGCTCTCTCCAGGGTTATCTTCACCCCCTGTTTTGTATTCTGTATATTATTTGCTTTTATTTGTAGCAGCAGTTGTATGTTCATCAGTAATTAGAGCCGAAGACCCTTTATTTTGAAGTTCGTTGACTTCACGCGAAAGTTTTGCAAGTGTACCTTCCACACAAACCTACTCTACTGCCGTCCTTCCGTACTTAGCATTAACTGTCTCACCATAATCGCCAGTCGAATATGTACCCATTGATGCAGCAATTGGTATTGCCTGCAACACTTTCTGACCCAAAGTGGACGCATCCTTGCAGATATCGGCATATTCTTTCAATGTGTCGCCTTGCACAAACTTTATGTCACCAATGTCGTAATGCTTCATCGCGCAAAAAGGACTCTTCGAGCAGGCCGTTCTCTCATTTGACCATAGCTGAAAATTAAATCACAGACTCGCGAAAACCAGTTAGTGATGACGCAGATCGCGGCTCCATGATCGTTGAGGTCAAAGCCAGGCCTTAGTATTCGCAATTCATCTTCGTGGTATGCCAATAGAGTTCTTCCAAATCGATGTTCACCTCACAGTGCCAGAATTTCAACTTTAATTTTTTCTATATAAATGCGTTTTTTTTACAGTAAAGATCCTACCTTGTGCCCACAAAAAGCCTTCCACCATAACATTTATATTTTAAACTAGCTAACCATACCATGCGTTAATGTGGCATAAAAGATTTTGGTTCTATTCATTAATGTGAAATTAATTGAAACAAGTATATGTATTTTAAAAATCTTTATTATTGAAGTACTTGTTTGTATACAATGTGTTTAGTTTTACCATCTTCCGCGCGTCTGAATAAGTTGGATGGTTTTCCTACTCTAGAACACGACACATACAGTTGGCCGTGCGAAAAACATTGTTTCTAAATCTATTCCGCACATTTGCAATGACTGCCCTTGAGCTTTATTTATTGGCATTACAAATACCAATCTGACTGGAAACTGCGTTCTTTTAAAGTGAAAGGGATTTTCTGATGGAATAAATGGAATTCTGGGAAGAGGCACATCTTCTCATTTGAAAGCACTTTTCAAGATGGTAGCTTCTGTGGTATTGCCCATCTTTTTTTTATTGCAAGGCGTGTGCCGTTGCAAAGTTTTGGTGTATTGATATTACGAAGTAAAATGACTGGCACTCCTACTTTCGATTTTAATATATGTAGAGGCAATCCTGGAACATCAAGCGACTTTAGAAATTCTGGCGGATAAGTTACAGCTTCATTTTCGTGTAATGTTACATCCACAGATTTGTATGTGACATGATCGCTTGTCAGTAAGTATCTACATATATTAGTATCGATATATTAGTATCGATATATCGAGCATTGACGTACTTATAAGTATAGATATATCGTTTTTATCTAGATAGAAAGATCTGTTGCTAGGTTGCGACTTTACATAGTTGACATTGCATTGTTGACAATGCATTGTTGACATTGCATTGTTGACTAACGCGCTTCCTGACGGGAAAAAATGGTAAAAATGAGCTTTTTGCAGGTTTTAGTGCCTTTGCAGGTAATACAGATAAAAAGGAAAGGTGAACAAACACTCTTGGGAACGAAAGGAAGGTTTACTAAAAAAAACACAATGAAAATCGGTTGATTTTTTTGGAAGTTACAAGCGTCCGAACAAACGGACACAAGGTTTATATATATATATATTTACATAGATTAATATTAGTTTTTCGTGTTTAGCTTGTTGTCATGTTTTATTTGACTCGATTCCTTCATGACATTTCCTAGCTTTGTACATACACTGAAGTGCAAAAAAAACTGGCCTTATATCGTGTAGGTCCCCCGCAAGCAAGCAGAAGTGCCGCAAGGCGACGTGGCATGAACTCGACTAATGTCTGAAGGTATGCAGGAGGCAATTCACACCTTGAATCCTGCAGGGCAGTCCACAAATCCATACGAATGCGAGGCGGTGGAGATCTCTTCTGAACAGCACGTTGCAAGACATCCCAGATATGATCAATAATGTTCATGTCTGGGGATGTAGGTGGCCAATAGAAGTTTATAAAGTCAGAAGAGTGTTCCTGGAGCCACTCGGTAGCAACTCTCAACGTGTGGGGTGTCGCATTGTCCTGCTGGAATTGTCCACGTCCGTCGGAATGTACAATGGACATGAATGGGTGCAGGTGATCGGACAGGATGCTTACGTATCTGTCACCTGTCAGAGTCGTATCTAGACGTATCACGGGTCCCTTTTCACGCAAACTGCACACGCCCCATACCATGACAGAGCCTCCACCAGCTTGAACAGTCCCCTGTTGACATGTAGGGTCCATGGATTCATGAGGATGTCTCCATACCCGTACACGTCCATCCGCCCGATACAATTGGAAACGAGACTCGTCAGACCAGGCAACGTGTTTCCAGTCATTAACAGTCCAATGGCGGTGTTGGCGGGCCCAGGCGAGGCGTAAAGCTTTGTGTCGTGCAGTCAACAACAGTACACAAGTGGGCCTTCGGCTCTGAAAGCCCATATTAATGATGGTCCGTTGAATAGTTCGCACGCTGGCACTTGTTGATTCTCCAGCATTTAAATCTGTGCCAATTTTAGAAAGGGTTGATGCACGTCTGTCACGTTTAATGATTCTCGTCAGTCGTCGTTTGTCCCGCGTTCGTTCACGATCTTTTTCCGGCCGCAGCCATGTTGAAGATTTGATGTTTTACCGGATTCCCGATATTCACGGTACACTCGTGAAATGGTCGTACGCGAAAATCCAAATGTTATCGCTACCTCGGAGATGCTATGTCCCATCTCTCGTGCGCCGACTATAACACCACGTTCAAACTCACTTAAATCTTGATAACCTGCCATTGTAGCAGCAGTAACCGATCTAGCATCTTTGCCAGACGCTTGTTGTCTTATATAGGCGCTGCCGACCGCATCGCGTTACTCTGATTGGTTCCATACCTCTGTTATTTGCATACGCACGCCTATACCAGTTTTTTTTTGGTGTCCAGTGTATATATTCTTGACTACAGCATACCTGGCTTGCGTTCTGTCGTGTCTAGTAAAACTGTTGAGTTTGATTGCGTTTCTTTGTTGTGTTACCCCATTTTGTCTCTACAAATTTTGTCAGTATTGTCTTATTTTTCAAGCAAGTTTCTAGCGTGTGCTGTTTTCTATGTGTTATCTGTTGGTCGTGTATACATGTATATATTTTCGTAACGTGTAGCTAACCGGTTTTCTGACTCTATTCTCTCTTGGAATTTTCCAATGTTGTATACATATTCATTTTCTCGTCCATTAATTTTTTTGTCTTTTTAAAGTATTTTTCGTGTTCAGTCTTGTTTTTCCACGAGACATCTGCATTGCAATGGCGAATGTCCAAAAATATTTGTTTTCTAACCTACTCGTCATTGAACAGAACCGTATTTTATTACCTCTAGTCATCAGACTCACGACAAAGTTAAATCTTACGTAAGGCGGAATGATACAGGGACGGATCTAGGTTCTCCTTCGCCAGAGGCAGACATTGTGATTTGCCTCCCTCTCCCCCTTCTCCAAACCCAACCTACCAGCAATAAACATACCTTGCGTCCGTGTGCATATTAAAAGGGTAAATTTTTAAGTTAAAATTTAACAGACTTATCAAACCCGTGAACTTATCAGTGTTTAAATGTACGTTTTATTTTACGTACTGTATATATACAAATTATATGGTCTGTAAGGTTCAATGAAAACATTAAAATAAAATACATATTATATGGTCGACAAGGTTCAATGAAAACATGAAAATAAAATACAAATTATATGGTCGACAAGGTTCAATGAAAACATTAAAATAAAATACAAATTATATGGTCTACAAGGTTTAATGAAAACATTAAAATAAAATGCAAAGTATATACTCTACAAGGTTTAATGCAAACATAAAAAAATAAACTACGAATTTAATGGTCTACAAGGTTCAATGAAAAAAAANGCAAACTCACTAGGCTAACCGAGTAATAAATATCTCCGTTGAAAACATGATTATTGATAATGAAAAAAAAATCAAAATATTTGTAGATGTATAATTTTTGTTCCCTCACATTCGCCTTTTATTTCACAGTTGTAGTAGTCTAAAAAAAAAATTCTGCCCGTTCGGAGCTCTATTAAAACACGGCGGCGAGGGAGGTCCCCCCCCGCCCCCCTCCACGGGGAACCTTTATCCCCTATATCCGACCTTGGAGTGATACACAGTGGGCAATTAACAACGCAGGGCTTAAGATGGGTTCACAATAAAAAAATGTATGTGTTCAGAATTATGCAGTAAGCGCTGATCTGGCATACGGAAACAAGTCTTCTGTATTTTCAGTTTCCAATTAAATTTTTCGATTCTTAATTCCAGCCAATAAAAAAACGCGACAAGCTCTTCGTGTTTAATGTTTTACCTAAACTTGCCTCGTACATCACAAACATATTTAAGCACACCATAATTGAAAGCCGACATTTTCTGTCAGAAAAGCTTATTTTTGTGAAAAAATATAATTGTAAACATGTCCACACACACACGGCTTTTTAATGCTTTTTATACTTACATTACTGTAAATAACAGTTACCCGCCAACAACATTGACTGCTCTGNCACACGGCTTTTTAATGCTTTTTATACTTACATTACTGTAAATAACAGTTACCCGCCAACAACATTGACTGCTCTGTTCTGATTGATCGCCGCCTCTTAAGTTTCACTTAAGATATCAAATATAACGTTTTCTTTTAACGCTTAAGTAAATCCCAACAACGCACTCGACGTGATAAGTGCCGTTGGAAACCAACACAGAATATAACATACATTCAGTTTTTCTGCACACGAAATAACACATAATTTAGAGAAATAACGCATGATAACGCTTAATTTTTCTGTTGTAAACCCAGCTTTATGGAGTAACTCGGTCAGCTGCTAGGGGGAGAAATGATGGTGGGTTCAAGGGGCGGGGGGTTAGTTAATCCTTTGGTGCCCATTATAGACAACTCTATACGTGTTGCACGGGAAGATAATGTTTGACCAGCACTGTACTCTACGAAGCTCAGTGCGCATTGATTTTCCCTGGCAGTAACTGATTCGTAAACGTTGCTGCGTTAAGACTGGTTCATATCACTAACTACTGAACAACAACGCCTGCAGCTTATTGGTTGTGATAAAGAAACAAGTTATTAACCAACTTGAGTACAGCACGCATCAAAAATGTTCTTATCTGCAANCGCGGCTCGACATTGACGATGGGAATTTCGGAGGAGGAGGGGGGGGTGCGCGAAGGGTAGTTTGACCTCGTGGTCGGACACGGTGGTTTGTCGCGGGGGAGAAAAAAAGCATGTTTGCCTCCCTCGTAGGTTTCGTTGCGACCCAGCGAAGTGGCGCAGCGGTTTATCTTTGGATTCGCATCCGGGGGGAACCGAGGTTCGAATCCCGGCCCGGCCGGCCATCCTTGTTCCGGTTTTCCTCAGTTTACCAAAACCACTCCAGGCGGATGCTGGGATGGGTCCATAACGAAGGCCATGGCAGATTACTTCCCATTCCTTCCCCAGTCAGTATTACCTGATCAACGTGATCTGTCTCTAATGATCTCGCTTTTGACGAGACGTTTCGCCAACTACCTGNCCAGTCAGTATTACCTGATCAACGTGATCTGTCTCTAATGATCTCGCTTTTGACGAGACGTTTCGCCAACTACCTGCCTCTTGTCTACTCGCGGTTTCTTCACACTCTGAATAAGAACCTCTGAAAAAACACCCTACGTATAGTGTATTTGATTGTGTCCTATTATGTCGTGCATTACAGGTGTTTTGTATTTGTATTAACATAAAATAACCTTATTTGCATGTATACATACCATGTGTGTGTAAACATACAATCTGTGTGTATATATACACAAATATGGTCTTCTCTTAGTGGGGTACTGGTAGCAGGCTTTGGACCGTGATGTTGGCATGCCTGCATGACGCAACAGCTTGTGCACTGCATTTGATTGCTGCACTGTATACATGCACACANGACCGTGATGTTGGCATGCCTGCATGACGCAACAGCTTGTGCACTGCATTTGATTGCTGCACTGTATACATGCACACAGATGTACTTATCTTAGTCGAGTACTGGTACCAGACATTTATTTTATAAATAACATGAATAAGGACGGGGAGAACATATGTGTGTTGGTAATTCCTGGTAAGAAGTAGTTCTTAAGAACAATTTAATTACACTGAGTGCGCACGAACGCGGTGCGCTGTCCCTTTGGTGTAAGTTTCTAGCCTCTGTTAAGCTTTTTTCCCGCGCGAGACGGTGGAATGTCCTGGAAGCATAACTTCAGCAGAGGACTTCAGGAAAGTTTGAAAATAACCGTGAGTAGCGTGTAGTAGTGCCGAGCTGAGTAGCGCAGTTGTGACGGTAACACACTCGGCTCACACTTGAGAGGACACGAGCCTGATTCAAGATCCGGCTCTCCTGGATGTCGGTTCTCCAGGGTTTCCAGAAGTCGTTCCAGGAGAATGACCGGGTGGTTTCTTAACACAGGCCACGGCCGAGATGATGCAAGGACGCTCTGTCTCTCATAACATACCTACCTACCCATCCGCAAACTTACCCGCCTACCAAATTTAAGCTTACAACGGAATTCCAACAAAATACATTAATAATCCTACCAAACTGGTGTTTTAATCTAAATTCATTCCAAATTTTTCTTATATGCCCATTCAAATTCGTCCCATATTCATGTGCAATTTGTATGGACTTTTATCAAGTGGTAAATTTATGGAATACTTGTATTTCTAACAACTGAATATGAGTAAATATGAGTAAATTAGGGTGGATAAGTAAAGAGAGATCTGAGGCAATGCTTGTACACTGAAGAGCCAAAAAAACTGGAAGAGGCGTGCGTATGCAAATAACAGAGGTATGGAAACAATCAGATTAATGCGATGCGGCCGGCAGCTAGATCGGTTACTGCTGCTACAATGGCAGGTTATCAAAAGATTTAAGTGAGTTTGAACGTGGTGTTAAAGTCGGCGCACGAGAGATGGGACATGGCACCTCCGAGATNACAATCAGATTAATGCGATGCGGCCGGCAGCTAGATCGGTTACTGCTGCTACAATGGCAGGTTATCAAAAGATTTAAGTGAGTTTGAACGTGGTGTTAAAGTCGGCGCACGAGAGATGGGACATGGAACGTCCGAGATAGCGATAACATTTGGATATTCGCGTACGACCATTTCACGAGTGTGCCGTGAATATCGGGAATCCGGTAAAACATCACGTCTCCGACATCGCTGCGGCCGGAAAAAGATCGTGAAAGAACGGGACAAACGATGACTGACGATAATCATTAAACGTGACAGACTTGCAACCCTTTCTCAATATCTCAAATTGGCGCAGATTGGATTTGTGGACTGCTCTGCTGGATTCATGGTGTGAATTGCCTCCTGCATACCTTCAGACATTAGTAGTGTCCATGCCACGTCGTCTTGCGGCACTTCTGCGTGCTCGGGGGGCCCTACACGATATTTAGCAGGTGTACCAGTTTTTTTTTTTTGGCTCTTCAGTGTACTTCGCTATACTGAACATTTCTGCTTAGTGGGCCACTGTCAGTATGGTTGAACTGAATCTGATTTGAGGCTTTTATACAATGTTCAGCCTTTGGTAAGCGATGTGGCTCGCGAAAGTCTAATATTGTTTCGGAGATTTTTTTTTTCTTTCTCTGATAGCGAACATTTGGCAATATTAGCATTAATTTGAATCCCTATAGGGGATTACTATTTCTTACATGCAAAATATTAAATGCACTGGTAAAAATAATCGCGATTATATAAAACAATGCCAGTAATGAGTAGCTCAGTTGCCGTTCTGATACCGCGACTAGAACATCAATTTACGTATGATCACTCTTCATATTATTNGATAATCATTAAACGTGACAGACTTGCAACCCTTTCTCAATATCTCAAATTGGCGCAGATTGGATTTGTGGACTGCCCTACTGGATTCATGGTGTGAATTGCCTCCTGCATACCTTCAGACATTAGTAGTGTCCATGCCACGTCGTCTTGCGGCACTTCTGCGTGCTCGGGGGGCCCTACACGATATTTAGCAGGTGTACAAGTTTTTTTTGGCTCTTCAGTGTACTTCGCTATACTGAACATTTCTGCTTAGTGGGCCACTGTCAGTATGGTTGAACTGAATCTGATTTGAGGCTTTTATACAATGTTCAGCCTTTGGTAAGCGGTGCGGCTCGCGAAAGTCTAATATTGTTTCGGAGATTTTTTTTTTCCTTCTCTGATAGTGAACGTTTGGCAATGTTAGCATTAATTTGAATCCCTATCGGGTTGTTTTGCTATCCGTTACTATTTACTGCATACAAAATATTAAATGCACTGGTAAAAATAATCGCGATTATATAAAACAATGCCAGTAATGAGTTGCCGTTCTGATACCGCGACTAGAACATCAATTTACGTATGATCACTCTTCGTATTATTATTAGTTCGTATGAAGGCTTAAAACTGACTGTGATGAAAATGGAGCCAGGACCAATGTGCTTTCATCGTCGAATCCCCGACGGTGTCGATACTGCGACAAAGTTTCTGCTTTCGGCCCGGCGACATGAAAATTGTGAATGTTTGTAGTAAACATCTCGTATGGTACCAGACAGTTCGCTCGAAGTGATAGCGTGAATAGACTCGTCAAGGTCTGCAAGTATAGTGTTTCTTCTCCTATCGAGGAACAGAATGTGTTGACCTCCTGCTTACAAGCTGCATACTGGGTTCACAGTTCACTGTCATTGGAGAAGTGAGGGGGTTCTGGGGTTCGGGTATGAAACAATCCAACGATTCATTTAAGGGGGTAGTTGGGTAGGTAGTTCGATTAGATAGCAATTGGCATATAATGAGAGGGAGGTGGTAATTGATTAAAAAACACGTTAGTATTGGAGGAGTTGATGTAGCTAATTAAATAAAATGTTGATATTGGAGAAGTTGGTGTGTGAGCCATCAGCTGGCTATCATGTCGTGAGGTTATGAGCTCTGCCCTGGACTTTCTGCATGTAAGTAATTTGGGAAAAAAGCTATACGTTGTTCTTTAAAATTTTTTTCCAATTTTCAAATTTTTTTAAATGTACATTTTAAATGAATATACTTTTATTTTTATACATAACCCAATTTTTATAATTTTCTCAATTCTTTTTTTGCATTTGCGTTTTCCTGGAGTCAAGATAACCTTCATGGAAATACAATATGGCTGTCTGGTTCAATTATGTAACTTTTTCCTCTGTTTAAAAAATGTTCAACAAATTTATGTAATTTTTTTTATTTAGCTACAAGGTCATCTCAAGATCATTGAACACCAAGGTTACGGAATTCCAACATGGCTGTCGGGATCCATAATGTAAACAAACATGGCCGACTTCCGTCCTGACCCACTGAGCTTGGCTTGGCGTCTTTAGTCTGGCTTCCTAATTTTAGGAACATTTTGGCTCTCAAATAAAAGAGTCTCAAGTCCGCATTGCTAAATTGTGGACTTTTAATTTTTTTCTGGGAATTGTTTAGGGAAAAAGAGAAATTACGATGGGAAACTGAAAATTTGAAGCGAAAACGTGAAATTCTAAGAGTACAATTAGAAATTTTGGCGATAAGGTGACTTCATAACATGGTGCAAGTTCCGCTTTGGCTCCAGTCCCAGGTGCGATTGCCTCAGATCTCTCTTTTCCTATCTACTAACAAATATTACATGCAGATTTTACTATATTGAAAAATACATGTAGGACCTAAATGCATGTAGTGATTAGGCGCCACATTTATATCAACTGCGACTTTACACATAATTAATTTTCACTTAAAGAATTTGTTTCTCATAAATGATTTTATTATATTTTAAACAAAGACCCTCCGATACAAATAATATTAAATCTTTCCATATAAATGTTTTGAATTTTTATTTATGACCGTAACCTACCACATTGTCCAAATGTTCGGGTTCAAACACAAACTATTTTTTATTTTTACATCAAAAAGTTATGTGTTGTGAAGCAATATTTTGCAACTATTTATAGTTAAAAACTATTTTCTGGTGATATATTTTGGCATTTTCTGATTGGATGGGGCCATTCTCTACGATTTGCTAATTCTCCTCTATAACAATTCGTGGCAGAAAATATTTGTTGGCTTATTCCCTTGGGTCAACCTTGTACTTACGTGTGTAAGAAGAACCTAAAATATTGGCATCATCAAGACGTTGCAGAAATCAGAGATAATGAAAGAGACACATATATTACATGGGCATAGCGCCAATTAAGGCGATTACTTATTTAAGTGAGGGCAACTAAATTTTTGACTTTTGCTCCTACGTGTAAACTTGCTTTTAATTTGCTTTCCTGAAGAAAAAAAATCGTACTTATCGCATCTGCTTCTCACAATGGCACATGTNGAAGCAATATTTTGCAACTATTTATAGTTAAAAACTATTTTCTGGTGATATATTTTGGCATTTTCTGATTGGATGGGGCCATTCTCTACGATTTGCTAATTCTCCTCTATAACAATTCGTGGCAGAAAATATTTGTTGGCTTATTCCCTTGGGTCAACCTTGTACTTGCGTGTGTAAGAAGAACCTAAAATATTGGCATCATCAAGACGTTGCAGAAATCAGAGATAATGAAAGAGACACATATATTACATGGGCATAGCGCCAATTAAGGCGATTACTTATTTAAGTGAGGGCAACTAAATTTTTGACTTTTGCTCCTACGCGTAAACTTGCTTTTAATTTGCTTTCCTGAAAAAAAATCGTACTTATCGCATCTGCTTCTCACAATGGCACATGTTATATTGATCATTAGTGTGGTGAAGAATAAATCATCACTGCGAAGATCATTAAAAATATTTCCTCGCTTTATTTTCATTAACTTAATAGCCGATGGCTTCTGTCAATGCGTGGTAGGAAGTACGAAGAGGAAAACCTTCATGATAGTCTGTTATCGTGATTTCAAATCCATGTCTATAAACATAATCTTTATTACAGCACTCAGAAAAGTACTTACACTCGTGCGATTTTATAAACTTGAAAATAAAAACGAAGGAGATAATGGAATTTCCAATGTGTAAAATTTCTGCATTTTCGTATATANGATGGCTTCTTTCAATGCGTGGTAGGAAGTACGAAGAGGAAAACCTTCATGATAGTCTGTTATCGTGATTTCAAATTCATGTCTATAAAAATAATCTTTATTACAGCACTCAGAAAAGTACTTACACTCGTGCGATTTTATGAACTTGAAAATAAAAACCAAGGAGATAATGGAATTTCCAATGTGTAAAATTTCTGCATTTTCGTATATAACTGGTTGCTATCTCTTTGTGATGAATTAAGGTCTACAAATTTGAATACGCGGTCCAGAGTTGCGCGTTTTGGGCTGTTAGGTCTACTCGATTGAATAATGCTAATTATTCTCAGAACCAGTATTAAAGCTTCAGTTCCTGAAGTGAGGTAAGTAATTGAAATCACCCAAAATGCTGCATAGGAACAAAACTAGCTTTTGAAATAACTTGTGGCTGCTCGTTAATAAATTATGGCTCAGCGTTTCCCTTCTCACGTACTTCTTATTTAATTTTTAAATTAATCATATTGTCTATCTAGTCGTAGGATTTTAGTTCAGTATCTCTAGGTTCAATATTGTTTCTTTCAATGTTTTTTTTTTTCAAGATAGGTTGCTTACTTGTAGCCTCTCGCCTAATGTACTCGCAGTCTTTTTCCAGCAGTGACGGTCGGATGATTCCAAGNTGGTTGCTATCTCTTTGTGATGAATTAAGGTCTACAAATTTGAATACGCGGTCCAGAGTTGCGCGTTTTGGGCTGTTAGGTCTACTCGATTGAATAATGCTAATTATTCTCAGAACCAGTATTAAAGCTTCAGTTCCTGAAGTGAGGTAAGTAATTGAAATCACCCAAAATGCTGCATAGGAACAAAACTAGCTTTTGAAATAACTTGTGGCTGCTCGTTAATAAATTATGGCTCAGCGTTTCCCTTCTCACGTACTTCTTATTTAATTTTTAAATTAATCATATTGTTTATCTAGTCGTAGGATTTTAGTTCAGTATCTCTAGGTTTAATATTGTTTCTTTCAATGTTTTTTTTTTCAAGATAGGTTGCTTACTTGTAGCCTCTCGCCTAATGTACTCGGATTCTTTTTCCAGCAGTGACGGTCGGATGTTTCTAAGCGGTTTGTGAATACGCGGAAGGCAATGATAAACCGCGGCTACACAGACGTTCGGTCTAGATAGTTCATTAATGGTTATCTCCAACTTTTCTGAAGCCCTCGCAAAGTTCTACGTATTCCTCCGCCTCATGCAAACAAAGCTCAGCTAAGTCTAGGAAATTGCACCGAAGGGATAGCGCACAGTGTTTATGCGGACTCAATTTAATAATATTTTGTATGAGAACTATTTTATGCATTACCAATAATCTTATTTTCTCCCGGATTTACTCATCTATACATATAAAACTCAATGTCTCTCTGTCTGTCTGTTAGTGTGCTTATCACTCGAGAACCACAATTTACGTGTTTTTTTTCATAGCTATGTTCTCTGGCCAGGTTTTAGTATATATTTTGTTTCATAAAGTAATATACGGAATAAGCAGCGACGATAATAGTGAATCCAGTCGGAAAAAAGTTTGCCGCCAGCTCGCTCTCTTGCAATACGCTGTCTAAACCGTAAAAGATGGAACAATATCATATAGTAAAAAATTGTATAGAATAAAAATACATTAAAAAACTCCGCGGTAGCATGCATCTTTCTATAACAGAGAAATACTTGTAAGCGTTTTCAACACTTAATTTATTAATAAATAAATACGTAAAATTCAAGTTCTTGTTTCCCCCATAAAAATTTCATATTTATCAAAGAAACAAATTGTCATTAGAAATGTTTAACAAAAAAAAACCTAAACAATAATTTCTAGTCCACGCGAGCGGAGCCGTGGGCACAGCTAGTATTAAGTATAAATGAAACATATCTTTATACATGAAATATAAGCAAAATTTGAGTTGCACCAATAGTAAGATACTACGACGACAGAAATATGAAACACTTGTGTAATATTACATACTTGGAAAACAACCGAACATGTAATACATGGGATGTTTTTTCAAATTATCGGTTGAAAAAAAAATGGGACAATACTGCATGTATATTATACATGTCGTAATTATTTCTCGTGCATTATGTGGCCTTGCCAAGAGGGGCTAATGGATATCGAAGTTTTAACTCTCGGTACTATAAGCTAGACCAAAATTGAAGAAACCGGTTTTCGTGTTCCGTGCATGTCCCCCAACAGCGACAAAGGCATTGCTGCAATAATTGTAAAAAAAACACGCGTTTACACAGCGACGTTCTGCTTGCTTACATTTGGTTCCTAACAAGTTCGCGCTTTTACGAAAAAATAATAATACTTTGCGTAGCGACGTTGTATCATATATGCGTCAGATCTGCGCCGAAATAGCGTAATAGCATATCAGGGGACTTGTTTAAGTGAACCGCGTGCTAACCTAAGTCGAAACCACGTGGTCTGACAGTATTGTGGGCAGAAAAGCAGTTCAGCGATGGGACATGGGGAATGGTTACCTGTAAGCTTGCACGCGCGCTCTACCTCATACTTGGAAACAACTAGTATTTGCTGTTGAAAGGGCACATTACTTTACAAATCACTTAGAACAGTGACAATTGTATTAGGATTTTGATTGGATCTCCATTGCCCACAACGACTACGAAAAAAATAACCAAAAGAATGAAAAACACAAAATATTGATGAGGAACGCGCTATAATTTGTTGATCGTCTTACGCTACTTACGTTTATCCGGCAGGACTGCCAGCTATTTATTTCAGAGTATTCACCTTGCGACCTTAAATTATACAAAATCCGGTATAAGCATACAAACAACGAAGAAAATGGAATACCATAAGTAAAAAAATATATATATTTGCAACTTATACGGTTTCGACTAACGCCAGTCAGTTTGCAATTTTTCAGGTACAGTCGCATCTCGGGTGGAGGACGAAAATTACCGAAANGTTTCGACTAACGCCAGTCAGTTTGCAATTTTTCAGGTACAGTCGCATCTCGGGTGGAGGACGAAAATTACCGAAACTATCATAGTAGTCTGCAAGTTTTCCATGCTTCACTTTTTAAATGGCCTTGTACACCGTTTGGCCAAAACGAGACTTGGCATCATCCATTTTTACATCCCAAAAAGGGTCTCACAAAACACAACGGTATTTTTTTTATTAAAATCTTTTCCAAGGGTAGGGGTAACTGGAATGGCCGGACGAGGGTTGGATGGACGAGGGGGGGAGATGAACAGGGCCACTGGCCGCGCCTGTGACGTCATGACAGACAACTCCTACCTCCTACTCCTGAAACCTTGCTCCAACGTCGGCTTAAACACACTACTGTAGCCGCCTGGATAGGCCGCCGAACGGTGTGCAGAGTTCCAATAGAAAACGTTTTATTAAAAAATCGTTACACGTGTCTGAGTGAGGTCTGCTTGTTAATAACATTTAAGAAACTTTACGCGTCTGTATACGTTTTTCAGTTCCTTCGTTTCTCACTAAAGCATGTTTTTGTGATAGTGAAAATGGTTCAAACGGGCGTTTCCACGGTCATTTTTAGGTATGAACAACCCGGTACTAAACTTTAAAAAAGCAATAGGGATGTGCACCAAACCAATGATTATTATTATTACTTGATAAAATGGTAGGGTCTCCGCTAAAAGTCTCATAGAGGCGCGTTATCGACTGCAGTTCAGTGCTTTGCGCGTAGAGGCGACGAGAGAGTTGATGCGCAAGTCTCTGTCGCCCCTAGCGCTCCCACGCTTTTATGCCTCAGACGTGCAAAATTACTTCAACCAAGCGGTCTTTTTAAAGCCCCTGTCACACTGTCAACATTATACGTTTGATGTTTGACGGTCTCAGCCAATCAGAATCGCACACGTCAAAAACGGACGTCCAGATACTTTAAAATAACGAACGATTGCTAGAAACGAAGTGGGTTATGGAGATAAATAATTTATGCAGAAGCTGTCTATTTGAAGGGAATTTCGTCATAGTATTACGAACTCAGAACTCAGAATTTAGTAAATAAGCGAAAATAAATTACAGCATTCGTTACATATCTTCCTGTAATGGACTGCATAGGAAAAAAAAATCAATATATCACTTTGAAAATAATTTTAAAATAATAATTCAGATTAGATTCTCCCAGCAAAAAGAAAAAAAATTTGACCGTGCGACACATTTTCAAACACATTAAAGATTATTTGATAAAATGTGTTGGAAGGAAACATTTGTTGGTCGTATTTTGTCGTGAAGTTTTATTGTCAAATATAGTGGAAGGTGATAATTAGCCATCGTGACAGGGGCTTTAGATTCGCCCAGGTCTCTCAGCCGTCAACTCGGCGCAGAGTACCTCTGGCGGTGCGTGATGTGCGGTTCNTTACGGATCTTCGCTGTTTTCGCGCGCTAGTTACAAACAATGCACACTCTGCCGGCCGGACCCACAGTGAAAAGCCGGCTTTGGAAAACTCTCTCGCCTAGAATAAAAAAAACCACGTATGCTGCGCGCCAGCCATTTTTAAACCGATAGTTGGAGTTGAGAGGAGGTGAGAATGGAGTATCGCCCGAACGCAAGGGGGCGGGGAAAAGGGAGATCCCCAAGAAAACCCTCCGACCAGCGGCATCGTCAGGCACTACTCCCACTTGCGAAAAACCGGAGTGACCCAGCCGGGGATTGAAACCCGGTTCGCCCTGGTGGGAGGTGAACAGTCTTAGGATAATTGGACGCCTTTTAAAAATCCCACCTACTTTAATTCTTTATGCAGTTTTTGTATTCTTGTTAGATATATAAAACTTGACACGTCCTAGGAACTAACGTGGTTATTAAGAGACAACCTTGAAAACTGGAAATGAAATTTATTATTTGCAAAATGTCAGATACTGCGTGATATGAAGGAAATATTTCGTGAACAATGTTAGAAAGATTTATGTTCGTTTAATATACCCTTGATTATTACGTCATAAAAATCGATAAAAACCAACGGGTAACACACGTTTGTTGCTCGATAACGTGGCACCCGTCGATTTCCTAATGAATGGCGATGTTATCACCCCACCAAATCTTAACAAATGGGAGGTATAAAATCACACATTTCCGAGAAGAAAAAAATCGTCGAAGGGATTAGAGATATGCAGTAACCTGAAATGCAATGATAATGCAATCATGACACCCAGGCGACGTCACAAATAATTCAATTGACTGGACTCAGTGAAGTGTGAATTTCATTTGCGGCAGCGTTTGATCTCGTGAAATTATAATGCATTACTAAAACACCGCAACGTGCTGTAATCACTGTTTTTACATTTTACATTATGTCACTTTGTAGGCTATGTTGCTTCGTGATTACCCTTTCCACACAAAAAAGAGACGTTGTTAAACCAAATGAAATAAAGAAGCGCTTAAAATTCGTGGGAAATAACTTTCTTTGACATATCCAAACTTTTGAACATGGTCGTGCTCTCATCATGACCGGAGACTGGAAGATAATATCCGAAGTCTACCGTTTTAAATTAAATGCTTGGGAAACTACATACATTAACCTCGTGTGCAAGGCGAGACAGAAGTTCACAGACTTTAGGTCATAAAGCGGTTTTAGAAACGCTCATATTAATTACGTTAATTATATTGGCAGTGCAGTGATGAAATAACTTAAACGGTGCGACATATCTGAGCCATGAAAATTTAACGTAATACTCGAATAAGTTAGTATTGCGCATATTCAAAACCATTTCTGAGACAAACTTCGCTTCCTGCAAAAAATACGCAAGCAGTTAACTAATTGATACTGCTTTGCCATAATTATATATATTTCAACACTTGTGACTTTTCAAGAAAGACCTCTAGCCGTATAAAACCGGGTGCACTGCTTCCCGACTCCTTTCTTGCATATACACTGAAGAGTGAAAAAAAACTGTTAAAGACGTGCGTATGCAAATAACAGAGGTATGGAACCAATCAGAGTAACGCGATGCAGTCGACAGCGCCTATATATGACAACAAGCGTCTGGCAAAGTTGCTAGATCGGTTACTGCTGCTACAATGACAGGTTAACAATATTTAAGTGAGTTTGAACGTGGTGTTATAGTCGGCGCACGAGAGATGGGACATAGCATCTCCGAGGTAGCGATAACATTTGGATTTTCGCGTACGACCACTTCACGAGTGCACCGTGAATATCGGGAATCCGGTAAAACATCAAATCTTCGACATCGCTGCGGCCGGAAAAAGAAAGTGAAAGAACGGGTCAAACGACGACTGACGAGAATCATTAAACGTGACAGACGTGCAACCCTTTCTCAAACTGGCTCAGATTTCAATGCCTCCTGCATACCTTCAGACACTAGTAGAGTCCATGCCACGTCGTCTTGCGGCACTTCTGCGTGCTCGCGGGGGCCCTACACGATATTAGACAGGTGTACCAATTTATTTGGCTCTTCAGTGCATCTCATTGCGCTATACAAACAAATATTTATCTCTCGGTGTACTCGCCAGACGGAAACCCTGAAAATTGGGGATATTTCTCAGCGTTCAGTTGCAGACCAGGCACAAGGCCCGTTCTCAGGACTATCTCGCAGCCAATCAGGGAACGGGTACACCCACGTCAATAGACACGCTACTAATTTTCTTCTGTGTATTTATCTACCTGTCTCGCCGAGTTGGAGCCTTGTGTGACGAAACCCGACCAGCAGTGAACACGACAATTTTATTCAGTGACATAAAAAAAGAACCCAGTATTTTACGCGTAACTTATGTATGAGCAGCGAACAGGTACGGTGAGAAAGTTCACAGCATCCGCTGACGAAACGTGGTGCTGGCAGCATATTTCGTCGAGAGCTAGCACCCTGATCTCGGCTGGAAAGGGCGGGAAGCTGAGCAAACAAGACGGGAACCCAAACAAAGTGAAACAAGAAGCAGGAGAGAAAATTACAGCCGTGTCAGTTAACCAAAGGCAAAGGACCTGAGGTGTAGAAATTGTCTCTCTCAATCGCTCCTTCTGCCTCGGAGCTGCCTTCGCTGCTCGAGTTTACGAACAGCACTCCACCCGTGATGAACACAGTTAAAAATGTCCGTAGACCCACGGAAATTTCTACGTAAACGTAGAGTTAATATTAGGAAACGCTTCCCGTGATGAATAAAGACGGAACTGAGCTTCATGAATACAAAATACGGAATGTCGCCACATTTCCCACAGCTTCGGATTTTGAGGACGAACATTGCCGAGTAAACACGAAGCTTTGTTTGCCACTTTAACCAGAAAATTATTGTTTCTGCGGCAGTTAGGATATCCACGCCACTTAATGCCTATTTTTTGAAACATCTAAAAGTGTCAACCAGCACTTGTAACAGTTGGTGACACTTAAAAAATTTTGAACATTAGTAGAGAAAGAAAAAGTTTTTAGATCTATGGATATATTGTAGCCTGTTTTTACCCTCCATTGTGTAACGCCGTTTTTACTCCCACACATGTTGGAGTAATTTTTGATACCATTCGGAGAAAGTACAAGACAACTTTTAAAACGTTCATATCTTTGTTCTGTCAGCAACTGGGAGCCAGTTTATAAGCCGGCCAAAGCTAGGCATTGTACACTCCTCACTGGCAGTGTACTGTGTTCTATGACTGTTGTAGCGATATATACATAAATGTTGGATAAACGTTTTTTTGTTTGCTTGTATTTTTTTTCGGGTAGAAGGGGATGCATTGTTAATTAAAAATCAGTGGCAATAAATATGATAGAAAGAATATGGTGTATTATTTTCTTTTTCACGTAATAATTCGAAGCAAACGGACATATTGCATTATCAAAATTTCATCAGTGAGTAGCATTTTTTTTCTTCATAAATTGCAGTCCTAGCTCAGCCGTAGCGGGCAAGCATTATGTCAATGGGAAATGTATTAGTTATGGTTTGTAATAAATTACTGAACCCGTGGAGTTTTGTACCAAAGGTCTTTATCATGCCATATTAACTAACCGTGGTGAAATTAATTTTTATTTCTATAATTAATATTTATGACTAATAAATCATATTATTACCTACAATAAAGTAGTAAACCAACCAATAAAATTACAATTGCTACAAGAAGGTCGTAGATGACGGCAAGAATTATGGACTTACAATATTTGTGTATGTTTATATCTCACTACAAATAAAATATATTTTTGGTTTCTTTTTAATTTTACTTTTATACACAGTGAAATGTGTGGAGAAAGAAAATTTTATATTTTCCTAATTCCTTTTTTAAACCGAAGGTAGAAAAATTTATTAAATTTGCGAAGATGATACTTGGTATCACGGAAAGTTCTGCGAAATCTACGGAGAGCCCGTTACTGAAAAAGTAACGTGTCTGTAATTTTACGGATATTTCTGAAGAATTTGTTTACCTACACTTTCCCGTAAAGTGAATGAGTTCGGACAAGATGATCTATTGCCTTATATTTGCCGTGGCCTAGATCCTGCAATAATAGAGGGTGGCCACCACAACTTAAGAAATAAAGGGGTTCTATTTGACCAACCACATTTAAAAAGGAATTACAATCTCCGTTTCATGAAACACGATTCCAATTTTTGTCGCCTCATCTTAAGTACTTCCTGTGATTTTGACATTCATGAATTTTAAACATTTATTTTCAATGCCTCATACCTCCCTTAAAATTCGCCACACGATAGAGTTTGTCAATTAATAACCCACCTTATTTTTAATAAGGAATCACTTCCCGGAAACTGGGGCATAAATTCTGGGCAACGTTGTATATATATATACTATATATATACTATATATATATCTCAAAACCTCGTAACAACGTTTGAAGAATGCTACAATAAGTCGTTCAGAACAGTTGCTAAAAATTAGGTTAAAAAAACTCCTAAAATTTTTTTGGTAATTCATTAAATGCCAGAATATTAAAACTGTATAGTGACATGCCAATGCCAGTTTTAAGAATTAATTAATTGGTAGTCTAATAATACTAGACTTTTTAATGGCCATATGCGTGAGCAAAAATACATTTAAATGCGATGGATGCAAACAATCGAATTTCCCAGAAAATTGGCTAGCAGCTATATTAAAACTTTTGTCGGTAAATACCTGGAAATGTAGCTAAATACAGTGTCGCGTGTCGCTGCTCTGCGCCGATGACCTTGACAAACCCCGCGCGTGTGGGCGGAAGAGGAGGACAGAGTAGTTATATCA
>NQII01001603.1:0-47150 GCA_002778355.1 Clitarchus hookeri
GTTTGAATATATTTCAGCATAAATATTTCCTAGTACACTTCGTGAACTGTAATGGAAGATTTTAACCTATAAATATTATGGAATACCATCACTTCAGGCTGCAAATTCAAACTATATAATTTACAGAGTCACTTTTATACGAAGTTGCAAACTTGCCTACGCATTTGACTTTCCTGAGCAAATGATTGAACACTATTATTGACGTATGGGGGAAGTACCATCCACGCTTTCTCACTGTACGTATATACATACGGCAAATTTGCCAATTTCTCAAGGGGAATTCCTATTATGCAACTTTAAGACTTGTCGCGTCGGGTCATAATGAAGCATTGAGACAGGCCCTCAACACTCATTCCCAGGTAACTGGATTTCTTGCAAACTAGATATATAACAGGTATTTTTACATGTGATGATTTAAGTAAATGGATTAAACTACAGAAGCCACGTTTTACTTTAATCTTTTCGCTTAAGGAAATTTCACAGGAAATCACTTAAAATGCAAACTTTCAACACTCTTCGACTATATCAGAATAAACTTTTAAGAGGCAGTTTTAGATTGATTATCGTTATTTCCTGAAAAAAACTTATTCCCAGAATATTTTCCGAGACATGCGTATACGCGAACACAATTTACAGACTATTTTACTGGAGTCCCCTTAAGAATTTATCTTCAGTAGACTATACACTAAGTTTCCTTGCTTGCCTACTTTTCAATATTTTCTCTGCATCTTACTGTTTATTAATTACTCTACTTGCAGAGTTGATTATCTATACAGATGTGTATACCTCCGATTATAAAAAATTACTTTCCAACACTTAATTTATTATACTCCAGAATTTTTCCATTTTTCCAAGCCAACTTAAGTTTTATTTTCCAGTTGGATGCTGGTATTATCGAGTGGTAAACACTTCCCGATGACATGAAAAATGAGATTTCCCCCTTCAACAACCTCATTCGATTGCACTTATATTCAGGGAGACATGTTTTGAATCATTTACTTAGATCCCAACGGCTATCCCAAATATCAATAAAAATCTTAGTTCCTTTAATATTTCCTTTATAGTAGTCTTAACGTTTTTGTTCTATCCTAAACCACACGAAAAAGAAATTCCCTTAGCCCAACTACCTATTCCATCAAAAACTTTGTCCCTTCATTCGCTTACCCATGTTATATTTCATTTTTCGAGAAGTACCTCAAATTGCTACTATTTTGCTAACCCCACCTATTTAACCTCTCCTAAGATGCACATACGATGTCTTGCTTTTGCACATCGGATATATTTTTGCGAAGTCTCGTTGAGACTACCTTTGAAGGATTCATAATTGGTACAAATACTGCTTAATTTTAATATTTCACGAACATAACAGACTGTCATTTTAATTAGTCTCCGTAATTAGACAAGCTACGAGAGATAACTATTTGACACCCGGAACACCATATAACGTCCATGACGTTTCTACTCTTGGGTTTTAAGAGAATTGACATGCGCGAACATGACTTAACTCGTCAAGCAGGCCCGCATTTTCTTCCGGCCACTACCTCCGTTATCCACCCACTTTGTGCGAATCTCTAAAATTTATATCAGTCTACCACTTCTCTGGAACCCGTGCCTCGCGAAAAATTAGTACTGTACTCTTTAAAACATAACGGACCATAATGAATACCATCTGTTCATAATTGACTTTTTTNGTACAGCTACTGTTTTGCAATAGATATCCAACAAATTCTTTTTTTTTTTTTTTTTACATTTTCTTCGCAACACTAATAAATTGCATTTTTCCTCACTTCTGACTAATTCATTACAAATTTGATCCCTTCTCTTTTAAATAATTCCCTTTTTACTTAGATAGAGTTTACTAAAAATCATTAACCGCCGTTTCCTCATTCCCCTTCTTTCTCTTAGCATTTATACACTATCTGTGCTAAACCACCGAGTACTTTTATTCTCCTACCACACCACAGGGAATTTGTTGACTAATTAGCGTTTTACAGCTCTTTGAATGGCTGCATAATTAAATACCATCCAACATACACAAGAACTCAATACTACTTACTCTATCTCTCTTCAGGTTAACACATCATACCCATTTTACTTTTGGCAGTCTACTTCCCATATATCCCATTCACTTAACTATTTAAAAATTACTTCACGTGTAATGTTTCGAAGTATATACCCATAACGCCTATTTTACTCTAGTTTCTATCAAACTGATCTTACGTCTCCCGTATTAAACATTCACGATTCACAAATTTTATGCTTTCACTTCAAACCCTGCTACGAAAGTAAACATCCCACACTATTATTTATTTCATCCAGACAACTTTTCTTTTGGGGTTTTTAAATGCAGATATTTGTGTGTAACCTCCAGATTATTTCTAACGTTCACGTTGGACTGGGTCTGACTTTACAACGCTTCTACACAACCATTATAGTTTTGTGTCTCCGCTGTTACTAGCCTATTCATGCTTAGACATCAGCAGTACACTAACGTCATTTCTAGAGTCTTGCATTATTAATAAATCTTCTATACCATTTATATCTGTATGTACGCAAAATCCCCTCCCCTCTGCCAACAGTCAAACACTCTTGCTGTGTTTGTAATAATGCATAACTTTCAACAAAATGTTACGATAATTATTGATCTATCAAAGTTCCTATGAAATCCACATAGCGAATCTACCATTCTCATCTATGCAGGCACAAAATTCTCCTCTCAACCTATATGAATCAGCGCAGAAATTTTACATTTGAAGGCTGTTCACGGTTGAGAACTAAATCTACTTCTGTAAAAGTCACTTCTATACGAGAGTATTTTTCTACTGGCACACTGACTGGCGTGTGCCCAGTTAAGTTGGCAACTACTAATTTAAAGTAGTTCTTCATAACGGTGAATTGAATGTTAAGTAGACTTCTTAATACTGAAATAATTTTTAGTAAATGTATTTAAGTGCAAGAATTATCAATCTCTAAAAATTTTTAGTTACAATAATTTTAATTTTATTTGAGCGAAGCATGAGTAGTGAGCAGGCCCACGACAAAGTTTAAGTTAACATATGTGGTGGAAGAGTAGAGCGTGCATGCGAGTAGCTTGCAAGCAGTTCTCAGTTTGTCGTAAACAGCGTTCACATGATATACAGCGTGGACTTTTGCAACTTTCTCGGTTTTTACTTCTGGATATGACAGAGCACTTCATTAATAGCAAAGTTGCACGGTAAAATACTGCTGCCGCATAAGCAGGCCAGGAACTTATTTCATCTCAATATTTCTAACTACCTAACCAGAACTGTCAACATATTTCGGCGGAAAGTCTGTGGTAAGGATCACCACACATTCAGAATCTGGTCCTAAGCATTCATTTATCGTTACACATGGATCGCTGAAAACTTCTATCTGCTCTCCAAGTTTGATTTACAGAGTTTCCCTACATTGGCTTTTCCTAAGTTTGCTCCAAAATACCTGCAAACGTAAAGCACTTAGCGTTAAGTTTTCCATCACGCACTCGTTAACATTACAGGTAGAGCGAGGTTTCAGGATAGTTGTGCTCCGAGTGCATTTGTTTTAACCAGTTTTGTCAAAAAATACTGCGGTTTTTTTTGTTATTCGCGTTTTGCTATACAAATTTCCAAGCATACGAACAACCATATTAATTTTCGTGGACTAAGTAAGAATTGTACAGGTGTAATAAAAAAAATTACGCACCGTTTATAAATGTATATTTATACCCAACAAATTTTACTACGGTTATAAAATTGTATCGGCAGAGACTTAGTACAACTAATAAACTGTGTGTTAAGCTGTTTGATGAGATTTAATTTAAACTTTACTAATTGCAAATCAAAGAACAAAAACTAAATCCATACGAACTGGACACAGCCGATGTTTCTATTAAATAAAAATATTAGAAACACTGCAGTTTTGAGACTCAAAGCGCTGGCGTTTAAAAGGCAATACAAATGTGTCCAATGAAGTTGCGCGTCAAAGGGACGCCTTCGTCAGGCTGGTACGACTGTCAATAGTGCACTGACCTTTCTCCCAGAGCTG
Organism: Clitarchus hookeri; assembly: GCA_002778355.1. Classification (NCBI taxonomy): domain Eukaryota; kingdom Metazoa; phylum Arthropoda; class Insecta; order Phasmatodea; family Phasmatidae; genus Clitarchus; species Clitarchus hookeri. The sequence continues at coordinate 4,045 of NQII01001603.1, forward strand.
TGTCCGCAGAAGGTCGAGCTGGTTCCTCGCGGCTTGAATCTTCGGGTGTCGCTCCACAGCTCGGGCCGNGTGGCTTGAATCTTCGGGTGTTGCTCCACAGCTCGGGCCGCGTCTGCCGCGCGATCGTGCAGCTTCGCGTACATCTCGCTGGCAGCCTGAAAACAGGATTCAAGGCAATACACTACCATTCCATCGTCTAAACTAAAACTGCGAAACTGGGATCTGCTGTTTTTAATGCAACAAGTTTTCGAAATTCCCAGACGTAAATCCAAACTTGTAACGGCGCATTTACCAACTACCAGGCGAATATCTAACCTATTTCCCGATACATCAAAACATTTACACAAAAATTCAAGCTATTCAGTTCAGCAACGCAATGTAATATTGCTTTATTGCGAACAGGGTAAGGGCAAGACAGCTGTCCAATCATAAAGCAAAATTGATATTTATAATATAAGCTTTTATATTTCATACTACGCACACTAAATATCTTGACAATATTCAGAATAAAGTGAAACTTCATTTTCAAATTTTATCGAGGAGACGTAACTACATTTTACAGCTGCTTTATATCAATACACTATACCTCCTTTCCCGACAAAAGTAAGGCAAGGAGAATTCCAACAACTAATTAACGCAAATCATCAATTTCAAAATCTCCATAAACATTCAGTTTTACAAGTTGCTTGCTGCTAGATATGCCCTTAAAAAGTAATATTTTTCTAACATTTAGTTTACAACCAAACAACTTCAATTTCCACGCGCCGTATTCACAGTTTCAAATTAACAAAAGTTTTAATGCCGGCGATACAAACTTGAATGGGGCAGTAGGGAAATATTATTCAAGTGAACATTATTTAGGAAGATTAATTTCACGTTGTCGCAAAACTAGGTCGAAATCATTAACACAATTTTAAGTACCGATCTCGTTAAAACTGTAAAACTTATTTCCAAATAATTTGTGATCCTAATCATTCCTGCACCACACGCTACCTGCATTTCTATTGGACGGTCTGCGTTGAAACGAGCTGTCAAAACTGACAACCTGACTCTTCAAGACCACAGCGTGCACTGCCTCATTAGGCTTGAAATACGTAGCTCGACGGTTTACCGCAATGACGTCACATCCCCTACACCAGCGACATCTATACGAGTTTTACTTTTTTCGTGGACAAATAAAGAACACTTGAAACAAAAGTAATTATATACGCATTTTTTTAACGAGTGGACAATAATTATTTGTTAATTTTTTTCAAATTAGCATACTAAAATTCTAAATTCTCATCACAGTTGTTATACTATTAAACAGCAGCATATTCTAACCGCCAGGGATATGAGTTGTACTATATTCCGGTTTGTTTATGAACGCAGTGGTTTTTATCTCTGCACTGTTAAAATGGAGGGTTGAATATATATTTAAATAATGAATGAATTAAAAAACAATGGTAAATATTTCCCGTGAAAAGTTAAGTCATCGTAATCCCAGCCTCAATATCTGACTTTAAATTTACAGTTTACATCAAAAGTTTAGGACCACGCAAGACGTAAATGAAAACTTAAACTTTACATGATATAGGACACAAATCAATAACAGAAATAAGACAACACGGTGAAATCGTTTAATACTTGCAAAAAATTACTAAAAATGAGGCACAGTAGCTACGAACATTTGTGATTTGGATAGACTTTTTTCACTTGTGTATTATGCTCCTGACTTCAAAAAAAAATTTCGATACACGTGTCTTTGAAATGCTCGGCTGGGTTGCAATTTTTCGTGTTTTTGTTGCACTTAACTCATTCCAACAATTTGCCACATTATGTTCGGTAATACACCTTCTTTCCTATTTTATACACAAAAACTGCATGAAACTTCCACTGAAACTATACGTCTCACAAAATGTATGGCAGTAATTCCTGGTAACAATTCTATCATGTTATCATTTGAGTGGAAAGATAACTAACTACTTCTGGAAATCCCATATCGCTAGCTAAACTAGTACTTTTGGCGAATTTATAGCTTATTGTCCTTACAATAAGAAATCAATCGACAAAAATTAAAAAAAATTGTTTCCAAATACGCTTTGGCCCCAGTTTGTTTTTCTCTTTCAGATGTATTTATTTAGGTAATTAAAAAAAATTACACTTAAAAAGCTGTAATTTTGGGTCTACATAACTTTCTACACAAAAATGTATGCGATAATTCCAGATTTTTGTGTTCATTTCAAAAATTATAATTTGTACACTATTTGACCGATTTCAGTAATTTAATCATACAAATATGTGTTTTGACAATAAAAATGTTAAAACAAATGGTATAACACAGATTGCACCAAAAACACAGATTGCACCAAAAGTTTTACAGCAGAAAAGTATCTTAACAAATTTACTAATGGTCATACTTTTGACGGGTACTGTACATACTAAGAGTTCAATCACGATTTAAATGCATAAAAAGTCTTAGGAAAGATTAATTTGGCACAGTAGGCCTGGTTAAGTAAACTAAATTGTGTACTGAAATTTTTTTTAAATATAGGCTAACCAACGCTTATGCAAACATACGGATGTAAAAATGCAGCAAGTATCTGTCATTTGTTAGCAAATAGCGCAGTATGGTATTAAAATATATGTTCTAATACAGTAATAAGTATTCTTCAACTATTAAAAAGTTGAACAACGAAATCGCACAATAGTAAAGTTGGCTTACATCTTATTCATAATCCCATTAATTCAGGGTTTAAGAGTGTAGGATTTTCTTTTAAATAAAAGTAAAATTAATTACGAATGTATATAGCTGTATACTTAAAAAATGCAATCAAGAAATAATGAAAGTGATAAAAGCTAAAAATAAGTAATACAAACTAAATGCGTTGTTGTAATATCAGTGTTATAATAATTTTGCTGCACTGACATCTGCCAAGTTTTCTAAGATTATTTATTGAATTTTCATTTCAAGGTACACTTAATGGATACGTAAAAATGGTCTGTGTGCCCTTGTTAACATTCCCATACATTAATGATTTTGAAATTCCACTACAGCGGTGTATTCACTCGAATTCTCTCGGTAACAGAGACTGTGCGGCCAAATCCTAAGCTTAATTCATCATAGGACGCCGTTATAAAAAATAAATAATGCTTCATACAAGTTGGTCCTATAGATTGTCGTTACTATGTCTGTTCTGGATTATCCAAGCATTTAAGAAATCGGCCTCTGCTCAGGCACACACACATCACCACCACCACAGCTGTGATTAACTGCAGAACATTTTGTGTTCATACGGATCAGGCACAGTGGTTTCCGGGTTGGTCTCGGGACTATTTTCCTGTGGTTTTGTGGCCCTGTAATTGCAGTTAATTCCGATACTATTCACGGTTAGACACCACTGGGAATCGAACCCAACACCCCTTTTTACCTTTGAAGGATTCAACGTACACCGTAAATTAATTCTTGTTCTTATACAGAAAATCGTGTCGCTCAGCTGCCAAAATAATCTTTAGTGCCTAGTCTAAGACTACGCACTTTATAATAAATACGTTACAGATATGCATGTTGTACGTTACGAGGATAATGTAATATAACCATGTTTTTATTTCGTGCACAAAAATGAAATTAAGCTAATCGATTGATTCTGGCTGAAGTTTCTAAGTGGAAAGAAGAAAAGTACTGAAGATGATAAAAGATTCTGAGATTTGAATTTGCTTGTATACGCCATTAGGTAATATTTTATCCAAAATCAATAAAAACAATTTCCAGCCAGGGAAAGTGATAAACGTGTAGAGTTTCATCGAAGAGAAAAAAAAAATTCAAAGCATTGCACTGATATGAATAATAGCATCCAATTAATGGAGAACAAAAATCAGAGAAAGTGAACTTCATTAGCGCGGAATCTTTGGAAAAGTTTTGCAGGACGATAACGCGACTAAAATTTGTTGGCTAATATAATGGGTTATTGAACTACGTATTTGGTTTCGTGTTGGACCGAAACAAAAGCGAACTAAAGTAGTTAATCTTGAGGTAATGTTGGTAATATACCACGGCTGTGAATGAGTTTTCTACAACGTAAGGTTACCGTTTCTGTAATAAACATAGTGTAATTCCGGCAAATTTAGTTTTAGCTTTTAATTAAATACTTATCACAAAAATTGATGGTTTTTTTTAGCATTCTCTGGAAATAACAGCTGGGGGTTTAACCAATAGGCACTGTTCCATGATGCAATGCTTTTGTTTCATGTAGTGCAGAGCCGTGTGTGCCAAGAATGTAAACAAATGTGTGATTTTCAAAGGAATACTAAAAAAATCGTTTCTGAAGCAGAAAATCAGGGGATCGGCACCTAATATTGGAATAACGATCGCTTTTTTAATGCAGTGGTTAAGATACGCCTCATTTCATTAACGTCTACCGTGGCACGCATATAACACGTTAAAGAAAAAAAACAATCGCACACTATCAACGTGAAACCAGGAGTACGTGCGCCAGTCGTCAACTTATTAACGGCGGTTTGATGGCACGCCTGCGCATGACGGCCGTCGTGTGATGACGTCACAGCAGTGCGCGCGGGCCTTCTATCTAGTCGGCGTTGGTTAAATGCGTCATTCAGCGCACGCTTTTTTTTTTTCTCGCGGCAAATTTCTAATTATTTTCACGTAGCCTGAATACTTGTGTCGGGCGTCGATTGCTTAAACTGTGCTCGGAATTTGTTGGTTCCTTTTCTATAACAATTAGAGCTGTGTATAAATTTGATATTATGAGGGATATTCTTGGTTTGGATATATTTGGAAAAGGTACTGGAAGACTAGTGTACGGAATATCCAATATAGTCTATTCACGGTATTTTAACACTTTTTTTTAAAATCAAACCTTTGAAAAATTACCATATGTATGACGCGTTTGTTTTTTTCCTAAAACCGTCACGTATCACAGGCGTGTTATGCTTCTGTTAACATAAAACGATGGCTTTTTTTTTTACTAAATTGAGCTTTTACTTATATTTCACATATAAATTTTGATATTTAATAATAATTAATACGGATACAATCAGGGATAAAATAGGCATGTTGGAAATGCCTAGCAAGAAATAGTTCTCGAGCAAAATATTATTAAACTAAGTGCGCACGAATGTGGTGCTTTGTCCCTTTGGTGTGATTTTCTAGACTTAGTTTGCACGAGGCGGAGGGTTATCCTGAACGTAGAACTTAAACAGGACTCCAGGAAAGTTGGAAGTAACCGTGATTTAACTATAGCTATGAAATGGAAAGTTGTAGCTAATGTTTTACACATATACAGTACATTCTCTGGAACTGGTGTCTATGAACATGAGCATAAAGTTCTTGAATTGGACAGTAATTTCACCCTTCGACAATATTTTAAAAGTGTTTGTCGCCATTTTGTTTTCTGTTCTGATATAAGTGCTTTATCGAATAACGTCTATTTATTTTCCTTTAGTTTTTTTTATTTAAACGTTAAAAATAATAAATATAGTACATTTCTTATTTCACCACTAATTCTGGCATAGTTGACCAGACAACGATATACCTACACCCTGGTAAAAAAAAAAAAACTAAACACGCCGACAATATCTGCGTGGAAATTTAGCAAACGTTGGGCAGCAAATTCCTTTTGCGCTCGTCAAAAACCGACAGTAATATGAACGCGTGCTCTAAGTGTCCGAACGTCCACATTTACAATAATGTTTTCGTCCCTACAAATATTTTCGCCAAACACAACGCCAACGTAAAATTTTATTGGTGTTAACCCGGCTTTAGTGCTCCGTTAGCATCAGATTTTTATTTTTATTCACTTGGGTTAACGTACCGTTAGCAGTCAAATAACCGAGGCATTATAACCTTTCGTAGAGTTTTCAATATATATTTAGACCATGCAGTTTTAAAATCCCAAACCTTTGGCATAATAAAGCTTCTTTGAGCACATCCGGCGCGGGACACTTTTGCACGCGCTGTGCAGTCGCCGGCCTGCCCTTGTAGTGCGTGCACGTATCCACCTACATCGATACATATCGAAACGAAATTAACAGCAGCGGAGTTGTGGTCGAGTAGACGCGATGTATCGAACGAACTGTACGAAAATGCGCTGTCCCTTTGGTGTAATGTTCAATACTTCGTTTAAGTTTTGTTTGCACGGGGCTGAGGAATATCCTGGAAGTAGAACTTACCAGGGCTTCAGAAAAGTTGTAAGTAACCGTGGACAACCTAGACCCAGAACAGTCCTTGTTCACGCCTACGCACACTGCATTTATCTTCCGGGACCTGGTACGAGTGTAGTCCGGTAAATAGGGTGCACGGGGGTTAAGAGACGTAAACCTTGGCAGGAAATACGTACGTTGCTTTGTGGTAGACGACTTTATGGGGAAAGACGAGGCAACAAATAAAATTAATGATTCCTAGTGTTTACTTGTAAAATCTCAGTTTAGTTAGATGTTGGAGTATGTAAGCATTTACGTATGTACAAACTTATGCAAATTTGTACATATATACGCATATACACTTACATACATCAAATTTCGTATGCAAGTATATTTGTTTTCTATAGCATTCAATTCTACACCGTTCGATGGATCTAAACCAAATTTAGCTGGTATACTCTTCAGTACACAACTTAAAATACTGTGTACGCCAAAATTGCCTCCGGCCTCACATTGGGCCGGAAACATCAAAACAGCATCGTTTATTTCCCCGAGACCACTGAGTCCGAAATCCCTAAAACGGGGGGCCGTGTATCTCTCATTTCCCTCTTATACGCGGGCAATATCGGGCAGTTGTGCTAGTAAAGTATAAGTCTACCACTATTTCACCTTATGTTCATGGACGTTACGAAGAGGTGTTGGTTAGGTGAAAAACTTGGTGCCCTCGTAAGTCACGCGTGTTTACACTTCCCGCCAAATACCAACGACGACCAATTATGAAACGATTGTGTCATATCGACATATATTCCCTTTCAGAGCGATATAGTGATGTTGCAATAACACACTATTGACTAATGTATGTAAGCTCATCCCCTTTCTCTTGCACCCTCCAAGCCTTGAAAGATACTACAGCGATGACCTTGTTAATAACATATAAATATATTTTAATATTTTAATAAATTTAGTATTTGATTTTTAAAAAATTTTTAATGTTGAGGGATGGCATATCAATGAAATATGTCTATTTTATTTGAGATAATATTATCAATATGAAAGTTTTTCAGTATTATTCATAAATCTAATAACTCACAGCACTAATCGGATAAGATAAATGCGTTTCACCGGTAATCCACCAGGAAATCAAAGTTATTTATGAGTGACTAAAATGTTGCGTTTTGTCACTGTATTTCCTTCAGTCTTATTCCATTTAGAGAAGACGCTTAGAGAATAAGGACGTTCATCGTACTTCAAACACAACATTTATTTTTAAATAATGAATTTAGGCAAACAATCTGTTTCATAACCATACTGTTGCAAGAAATATGAATTACTCTAGTTATATAAGGGCTATAGGTGAGTAGAAGCTAAACCTAAACTGCTTAAAAAAGTTTTTTCAATCTTGTGTGTCACAATTAATTAAATTACATAGTGAGCCTATTTCGTTATACGCACCAAAAAACAATTCAATGTATTTATGTATTTATTTTATTTATAGACGTTTATAATTTATTTGTGTACTATATATGTATAATATAAAACTTACGTATATTAATTATAAAGATATATTAAATAATACATTTATGTAAAATATAGTATATGTACATATTAAGATATAATATATATAATGATGTATTTATCTATGTTTATTTATATATATATAATCAAGGATATATTAAATTTACGTATTTATTTATATAATTTATAAATGTTTATTTTTATATATTTATGAGTTTATTCAATAATAAAAAAAATTATATTTACTTAATTTATATATGCTGTATAATTATAAATTTGTTTATTTATTTATATAACGATTGCACGGACATCCGAAAATAGTTACAACATGCTATTCATCTTGCCTGAGGTCTATGTAAAATATCACGAACGCACCTTTTAGATTTCTGTGTGCAGCAACCGGATGCACAGTCTCTTGATAAGAAAAAAAGGGGGGCTATGGTGACAACCGCTCCCAAAACTGCAGGGTAGACAGCACAATTCGCCTTCCCTAAACAGCTCAAGTTTGAGTTTCACGTTTTCACATTGCACAGGAAGGCTTTAACGATATCACCTGGATGACGCGAGATTGCCAGCCGGCATGTCTGCGTTGAAACAGGCTACTACGTTCTGGACGCGAGTGTACTCTCGTAACTTCCTAATACATCTCCCTCGCAACCCGCCTCCCATGCAACACACGAACACATACATACACATATACACACACATACACACACGCATATACACACAATCTCTGCACAGAACTGCCAGCCATTTCTGATACACGTGTACACCATATTGTCAAAAAGCTGTTTTTATATTAAATACAGTATGGTGTGTTGGCCAGCTGAATCATTGTGTCAGGCGGATCAATCATCTTGCAATAGTTACTGGCCATTAGTTCGCCATACGAAGGATTCAAACGAAACATAATTACACGAGTAATTGATTTAAATCAAGTTAAACTAAATTAACGTAAGTTGTAGAAAAGACAGATGCGTGACTGCAATTTGGCTTCACGAATAGCATGCTCTGCTCCAAAATATACAGGACTTCAAATGCTTTAACGTTACTATCTAAATCACGCTGTTAACTGGGACTTTCTTCGAATCTATGGCTATTACTTATCACTGTCACGTTAATTATGAACAACTTCTGCTAAAGTTACACCAGAATTGCATTTCCCTAGTTCCGCATCCTGACTCAGTATGACTTTTTCTAGTATGTTTTAAAAATTTCTCAGGTTGCGAATAAAAAAAAATGTTTTCTTCATTTTTAGTTTTTATGTTGACCCTGTTCCCAGAACATAAGTTATCCAGATATAGGATTCATCGAAATCATGTAGATACAAAGGGTACAATTGCTCCAACAAAGCACACAAAAAAGAACAAAGTTGAACATTATTAATTTTAAAGATATAGAATTGATCTGTAATTTGTTGTCTTGGATGACATGAAAGTGTCTTAATTTCAAATGTTTAGAAACTTCATCTTTCTTTTAGCATTCGTGAGTATTAAATTATAATCCTATTTTCTTTCATCAAACGCTCAAAATTCGAAAAAAAAAAAAAAAAAAAAAAAAAAAAAAAAAAAAAAAAAAAANCATTAAAAAAAGTGTTCCCACGAAAAAAATGTATCTAGAAGTGTGTGTACAAACAGTAGCTTTCTTACTTTTCGCTAATAAAGATGTCCACTGTGCATTTTCCATCGAAGATATTCATCTCCCAGATAGGTTGATCTACAAACATGACGTCAAATGTTCAATGTGAGCCGTGAAAGTGCTATGAAAACGTCAGAAAACTATTGAAGGTCGTAGAAGCAAACAAAGAAACCAAGGAATCTCATTTCTAAGGGCAAAATGGATTGTAATTAAAAATTCCATCTTAGAAAAAATAAGCGTAGGAAACGCGAACTCCTGTTGAGAGAAAATTTAACTAAATTTATTTATGTTTTTTTTTCAGTTATGAAGTTTGTAATTACAAAAGACTTGTGAAACACGTTTGATTTTTTTGATTGATTACGTAACACTCTGGTTTGATTACAACGTAATAGCGGCATGTAATACTACAAATTAAATTTTATCAGCCAGTTTATAGACGCAGTCGATGTAGATGTATTATACAGGCTGTAACAATATTCAATTCGGAAACTTTCGGGGATGCCAGAAGGGGCCAAAACATATGTTTCATTAAATAATCATTGGTGGGAAATTGACAACTGAAGTACTTTTTTAAGTGATTCAGGATGAGAATGAAACCATCATATTTCAATTTATTTGTAATCCTTTACAATAACTGTTCAAAAGTCCTGCCTCCTGTTTCATTACAAGAATGTGCTGTAAAGAGTTAAGAGGGATGAAGTAGGGAGAACGAGCAGGCCATGCAATGGTTCCGCTCCGACCAATTCATTACTCCGTGGTTCAATTGCTCTAGGACGTCACGAGAGTAATGAGGAGTTGCGTCGTCATTTCGAGCCACAACTGGCATTGAATATCAAGAGGAACATCTTCAAGGAACCCAGGCAATGTTATCTCTTGGAACCGCAGGTTCATGTTACCATTGAGACATGATGGCAGCATGTACGGTCCAAAGTATATACAATATTAACTGCCATGTGGTCAACATGCAACTGCTGTGCAACACATTGTGAGCTTGATGAATTGTTCTCGACCAGTTCCAAATCCTCCCCCTCCTCAAGCTCTGGTGTGCGCATGCGCATTGCGCGCTGACGACCGGCGTCGGGTTTGTGGGCCTAAAACCCAAGCATTTCTAAATTAATACCATACAGAATGTTTCCAAATATGTGGGAAGTAATAGGGTAGTGGATACTACACCTCAACACACGAAATGTCCATGTGAACGCATGTCCTAAAGTTGATAGTTTCCGAGTTATATTCCAACATTTTACCACACATACTCGTAATAGTCGATATTTTACGAGGTTGGCCTGTTAATATAATCAACTGGAATGGTGCGAGTGTTATTACCTGTCTCGAACACGTTGATAGGCCGTGCAGGACCAATCGCCTGGCCTGCAATCTCCCCGGATCTCAATCTACTGGACTATTACCCGTGGGGGGCATCTCAGGCTCCTTTTTATGCAACTCCAGAACTCCAGTTTTGGACATAGCAGTCCATCGCCAGCGAATGGAACAGGGTTTCCAGCAGATACGTGCAATTCCTGGAGTATTTGAACATGTCAGACAATCAATGACGCGGTGTGTTAAGCCGTGCATTCAGGCACAAGGTGAACACTTTGAGCACTTTTTGTAGACTGCTGGTACACGAACATGGCTACATATACTTTAGCTGGAATGTGTCTAGAAGACTATTACGTATACATTCAGTACAACATTGGAATGTCTGTAACTCTGAAACTAACGACTTTAGGACATTGTGTTATTTTTGGGTATACTTTCCACGCCCAGAATACTTCCCGCATATTTGGGGACATACCGTATAGTAAATAAGGATGGCAATAACCCATGATTACGAGCACTCATTTTGACAAACTTACCTGCAATGAACCGGCTTCGCGCAAACGGTGATCAATCGCAACAACGTTTCGATTGTTTGGCTTACGGCGTCCAGGATATCGCTCCGCACCAAGACGTTCAGCAGCTCTTTAATTGCCATTGCAGGCTTCATAAACCAAGTGTATGTTATTTGAGTCCTTGTATACTGTTCCATCGCTCTGCTATAAAAGCACGACAACTTACTGTGTGCGTGTTGTCACAGCTCAGACCTGGACAGGCAACAGACGACGTATCGTAGTCTACCATTTCATCGCTCCATTCTAAACGAACGAGAGAATACTGCGTGGTGGCACAGCAGAGACATTCCACATTGACGTCACGGTGTATTTAACGGAGTATGTAATATTGATGGTAACTTAACAATAACTGCTGGTTATGGTCTCTTCTCTTTAGCCTTCAAGTTTAAACATTGCATTGTTTAATACACCCGGCATTAGTGAAGTTGCGGGTTCAGATCTGGTGTAAACTATGAGTGAGAGTTCCGTGCTCCTAGGAAATTTGGGACAATTTATTAATTTAGTGCAGCATCTGCTACGTATGATTGGACCAAGACTTCTGGATTTACGCTGCCATATTTGCAAATTGAATTCTAACTAGAATTAAATTAGGAGATAGGCTTGTCATTACTATTCTGTCAACGCGCCCTTTCTGAATCCATTTTCACGTGCACCAATAGAATTCACTTTTCCACATTGTTTCCTCCAAACCTGGAACTGAACGCCGGTTTGAAATTCAGACTACTGATAACTAACTTTCAACACACTTTCGGCAAGTCACAACTGCCGGCGGAGCTGTGTTCAAGGGCCAACAAATTTGCTCACGTTTTGACGTGAATACGTTTTTAAATTTGCAACTTTAGTGGGCAATTCAGAAAATCTAATGATAACGAAATCGGGGGGTAGAGTTTGGCATTGCAGCTCCGAATCTATTGTATACATCTAAAATTCAATTACACCACTCGATTGCCAANGGGGGGTAGAGTTTGGCATTGCAGCTCCGAATCTATTGTATACATCTAAAATTCAATTACACCACTCGATTGCCAAAAGATCAAAAAATGTGTTACGTTGAGTGAGGACTGCAAAGCGTCGCGTGCGGTGGGGGTGGGGGCACCGCCATGTTGAGTTCTTTTCGCCGCGTCTCATAATTTCCGCGTAGTGTAACTTTTGACGCGGATTAGCTTTGACGCTCATTTAAGTTTTAGTCAAAAACTCTCGTCGAGATCAATCGATTGAGTGTATAAAACATTTGTGTGGAATNCTCATTTAAGTTTTAGTCAAAAACTCTCGTCGAGATCAATCGATTGAGTGTATAAAACATTTGTGTGGAATGGTTATGGTGAAATTGTATGAGTTTAAAGTAAAAAAAAATTGAAAACTTAACACAATGTCGGCCTATACTCGTCAAAAAAGTCGAGTCGAAATACAAAAATAGTATACGGTTGGAAAGAGAATCTCAAGAGCAATCCATTGATACACATAAAATCCCATATGATCAAGTTAAGCTGTGCCGGGAACGTAAAATTGTAAGACGTATTCACGCAAAACAAACGGCCGTGTCCCCAACATAGCCACACCCCATAAAAATGGTAGAGTCAACACAAATAAAAGCTAAAATAATATATGGTTTCTACTTCTTGCNACATAGCCACACCCCATAAAAATGGTAGAGTCAACACAAATAAAAGCTAAAATAATATATGGTTTCTACTTCTTGCATCTTATCGGATTGGCCATGCCACAAATATTTGATAAGATAGCTGACTCCCCTTATAAAACTTTGCTCAACTAATACTTCTGAGATACGCATTATATTTGACCGCTATTTAACGCCTATCAAAGATTGCGAACGCCAAAGTCGACAGGAATTCAATATTTCATTCAGAATTACAGAGCCTCTACAACCCAGACCTATTTTTGTTTGAAAAACCTATAATATGATCGTTTTAAGGCGACTGTAGTACAATTCTTACCNCTACAACCCAGACCTATTTTTGTTTGAAAAACCTATAATATGATCGTTTTAAGGCGACTGTAGTACAATTCTTACCTAATTACTGGGAGAATGAAAATTTGGTATCAATAATCGAAGAGGAAAGTTTTTTATAACAGTTGGGGATTAGTGCTATTCTTATCACACAAAGGGAAACCATGTCTTAAAGTGTGAAGAAGTTGATTATGTGTGTCAACATGAAGAAGCGGATACGCGAATTATGTTTCATGTTTTCAAAGCGCCACCAAGTTCAAAAATTTTGGTAAAAACCTCTGATGCTGACTTATTGATCATTTTGCCGGCTAATATGCATAAAGTTTCATAGTCAGAAATTTGGTTAGCGGGTTCAATTACCAATAAAGGCAATAGTAGAGATCTTAATTGCATAAATTGTACAGAATTAGCGTTGAAGTTGTGATCCACATTGTCCCTAAGTCTGCCGGCTTTCCATGCATTCACAGATTGCGATTACACGGAAGCTTTTTACAATAAAGGAAATTTCAGATCTTTCAAAATCTTGATAAAAAAATTTCATAAGTTTTTTTTTTGTCATTACAAAATTAAAGACTTTCGTCGACAAAAAAATTGACTTTGTTCAGGTGTTTACTGCTCTTATGTATGGGATCAAGCATTTCACAAGTGTAAATGACGCGAGATATCGCATTATCCACAAAAATTATGTAACTGAAAAAGACAACGTACAATTTATGAAAATAATTAAAATAGACTCCAATTTGATCCCACCATCCTGGAAATCGCTAAAACAAACAATTTATGTCAATTCTATGCGGCTTAACGCAACTGATCCTTGTTGTGTAAAGCTAAGTCCTGAGTATTGCGGTTCGTTCTTGGATGGCTATTTAAAGCCAACGGGGTTCGTTTGGGACCCCAACACCCTTACAAGTTGATGACATATTGCGCGCGACAAAGAATGATAACAATCCCTCAGAACTCGACTATGACAGTGCAACTTCTGATGTATCAGATGCTGAATAAGTTCTTGTATTTGTACAAAGACGTTTAAAGTTTATAATGTATTTTTTTATCATAACAAAAAATTTGTTAGCAATTTTTAAGTTATTTCTAAAATATTTATATATATATATATTATATTTTATGTTATAAAATGGTTAAAATTTTAAAGATAAGATTATATTAATTATATATTACAATTTTATATTATGCACTTAAAAATAATACTTTCAGCGGTAGAGTTAGTTGTCTTTCTTTATCACACGGAGAAATGCGCATGCGCGCACTAACTCTGCCGCTGCCTCACGCACAGCTGCAACGTTGCGTCCTTTTCCATCGCATAGAGTAGTACGTGCAGCGCTTCTCTGTCGCACCCCACTCTTACTCAAATATTCGTAATTTAAAGCGCGACAACCATGAGTCTGGACCACTTTTGCTTAGGCAACCTAATACCATCGCGTTCGCAATAAAATTACCTTCAATTTTATATATATTTCTATGAAATAACAGATTAGGGTAAATTAATAATGCAAACTNTATGAAATAACAGATTAGGGTAAATTAATAATGCAAACTCATCAGTTTATACCTGGCAACTTAGTAGTAGGGTCAAGCAAAATATAGGCAACCTAATTCTTTTTTTTACTTATATATTTTACTACCAATTGGTACGAAATTTTTTAAAATAAAAAATGAGGAGTGATTAAAATAAATAAATAAATAAAATTGATTTTAATTAAGGGTAACGTGACCAGGATTACATTAGGCAACCTATGCGCGATTTGTCAGTTTATGTATTATATTTTATAAAAAATACCTCTCATTCAAAAAACAGTGCATGTTTGGTCGATTGTAGTCGCGATCTTTTACTATAACAGCTATTTACCTTGATTCTCTATTGGAAATTTATTCCTTATTTGAATATAAATTTTACCTATATGCTGTTAAAACACCTTGAACCAATACACCAAGGTATATGGTCTTTTAACGCCGCCGGAAATTACAATATATTTGAAAAAAAAAAAAAAATTCTTAAGTTATTAATCTAAATATATTAGTGGGTATAATTAACGCCCATCTTCTCCATCAGATTATGAACATTGAAATTTCAAAAGTTTGCTCATCGTCAAAGACAGCTGTTTAATACAATCTTGTCTTAACTTTTCTTATTAAGTAAGTGACTGGATAAGCCAATGATCACCTGCCCGGCATATGTACAGAATCATCACACACTGGAAACTAATCGTGAACTATGTTGCAATGTTTACTATTGTTTGTAGTAAGATTCAATCTCTGTCACTCAACTGGGTTCAATTCTCTGCAGTCACTACTGAATTCTCACGTAGTAATCTTGCCGAACGATGCCGCTGGTGGGGGGTTTTCTCTGGGATCTCTCATTTTCCCAGTCCTTTTTTCCAGCGCTGCTCCATTTTCACCTCGTTTCACCCTCATCGGCTTTCAATCTCAAAGGATCAGTCACTGAATTGCTATGCCGTAGCAAACAACGTCTAAAAATAATTATGCTGTCTGATATTTTAAACCAGGATTCATCGTTAACGGATTTCTGCCAATTGTGAATCTTAACTTCTTACTACTTCTCAGATTGTGTTGTAAAGTAGAGGTTTCTAATAAGCCCCAACATTTGAATTTACTTCCACGCATCATTGTAATATATATATATATATATATATATATATACTAGCAAACCCGGCGAACTCCGTTTCGCCACCAGATGGCTTCGTTTTNGGGGGATAGAGTTTGGCATTGCAGCTCCGAATCTATTGTATACATCTAAAATTCAATTACACCACTCGATTGCCACAAGATCAAAGAATTTGTTACGTTGAGTGAGGACTGCAAAGCGTCGCGTGTGGCAGGAGCGGGGGCACCGCCATTTTGAGTTCTTTTCGCCGCGTCTCATAATTTCCGCGTAGTATAACTTTTGACGCGGATTAGCTTTGACGCTCGTTTAAGTTTTAGTCAAGAACTCTCGTCGAGATCAATCGATTGAGTGTATAAAACATTTGTGTGGCATGGTTATGGTGAAATTGTACGAGTTTAAAGTAAAAAAAAATTGAAAACTTAACACAATGTCGGCCTATACTCGTCAAAAAAAATCAAGTCGAAATACAAAAATAGTATACGGTTGGAAAGAGCATCTCAAGAGCAATCCATTGATACCCATAAAATCCCATATGATCAAGTTAAGCTGTGCCGGGAACGTAAAATTGTAAGACGTATTCACGCAAAACAAACGGCCGTGTCCCCGACATAGCCACACCCCATAAAAATGGTAGAGTCAACACAAATAAAAGCTAAAATAATATATGGTTTCTACTTCTTGCATCTTATCGGATTGGCCATGCCACAAATATTTGATAAGATAGCTGACTCCCCTTATAAAACTTTGCTCAACTAATACTTCTGAGATACGCATTATATTTGACCGCTATTTAACGCCTATCAAAGATTGCGAACGCCAAAGTCGACAGGAATTCAATATTTCATTCAGAATTACAGAGCCTCTACAACCCAGACCTATTTTTGTTTGAAAAACCTATAATATGATCGTTTTAAGGCGACTGTAGTACAATTCTTACCTAATTACTGGGAGAATGAAAATTTGGTATCAATAATCGAAGAGGAAAGTTTTTTATAACAGTTGGGGACTAGTGATTTTCTTATCACACAAAGGGAAACCATGTCTTAAAGTGTGAAGAAGTTGATTATGTGTGTCAACATGAAGAAGCGGATGCGCGAATTATGTTTCATGTTTTCAAAGCGCCACCAAGTTCAAAAATTTTGGTAAAAACCTCTGATGCTGACTTATTGATCATTTTGCCGGCTAATATGCATAAAGTTTCATAGTCAGAAATTTGGTTAGCGGGTTCAATTACCAATAAAGGCAATAGTAGAGATCTTAATTGCATAAGTTGTACAGAATTAGCGTTGAAGTTGTGATCCACATTGTCCCTAAGTCTGCCGGCTTTCCATGCATTCACATATTGCGATTACACGGAAGCTTTTTACAATAAAGGAAAGGTCAGACTTTTTTTTTTTAAAAGGTCTTACGGAAAAATTTTATCGTCATTACAAGATGAAAGACATTTTTATCTACAAAAAAAATTGACTGTTCAGGTGTTTAATGCTCTTATGTATGGGATCAAGCATTGCACAAGTGTAAATGACGCGAGATATCTCATTATCCACAAAAATTATGAGACTGAAAAAGACGACGAACAATTTATGAAAATGATTAAAAGCTTAGACTCCAATTTGATCTCACCATCCTGGAAATCGCTAAAACAAACAATTTATGTCAATTCTATGCGGCTTAATGCAACTGATCCTTGTTGTGTAAAACTAAGTCCTGAGGATTGCGGTTGGTTCATGGATGGCTATTAAAAGTCAACGGGGTTCGTTGGGGACCCAACACCCTTACAAGTTGATGACATATTGCGCGCGACAAAGAATGATGATGATAATCCCTCGGAACTAGACTATGACAGTGCAACTTCTGATGAATCAGATGCTGAATAACTGTTCGTATTTTTAAAAAGACGCTTAAATTTTATAATATATTTTTTTACTATAAGAAAAAATTTGTTAGAATTTTCAAGCCATTTCTAAAATAAAAATTTGTGTTATGAAATGGTAAACGTTTTAAAGATAAGTTTAAATTAATTATATATAACAATTTTATATTATGTACTTCAAAAAAATACTTTCTGCGGTAGAGTTAGTTGTCTTTCTCTATCACACGGAGAAAAAAACACGCGCATGCGCGTACTAACTCTGCCGCTGCCATGCTGCCTCCTTTTCTATCACACGGAGTAGTACCTGCAGAGCTTCTCTGTCGCGCCCCACTCTTACTCAAATATTCGTAATTTAAAGCACGACAACCGTGAGTCTGGACCACTTTTGCTTAGGCAACCTAATACCATCGCGTTCGCAATAAAATTACCTTCAATTTTATATATATTTCAATTAAATAACAGATGAGGGTAAATTGATAATGCAAACTCATCAGTTTATACCTGGCAACTCGGCAGTAGGGCCAAGCAAAATATAGGCAACCTATTTTTTTCTTTTTACTTATATATTTTACTACCGATTGGTACGAAATGTTAAAAAAAATTAACGAGGGGGTGATTAAGATAAATAAATAAAATTTATTTTAATTAAGGGTAGCGTGACCAGGATATTAGGCAACCTATGCGCGATTTGTCAGTTTATGCATTATCTTTTATAAAAAATACCGCTCATTCAAAAAACAGTCTGTTTGGTCGATTGTAGTCTGGATCTTATACTGTAACAACTATTTGCCTCGATTCTCCGTTTGAAATTTATTCCTTATCTGAATATAAATTTTACCTACGTGCTGTTAAAACACATTGAACCCATTACACCAAGGTATATGGTCTTGTAACGCCGCCGGAAATTACGATATATTTGAATAAAACATTTTCTAAAGTTATCAATCTAAATATATTAGTGGGCATAATTAACGCCCATCTTCTCCATCAGATTATGAACATTGAAATTTCTAAAGTTTGCTCATCGTAAAGACAGCTGTTTAATACAATCTTGTCTTAACTTTTCTTATTAAGTAAGTGACTGGATAAGCCAATGATCACCTGCCCGGCATATGCACAGAATCATCACACACTGGAAACTAATCGTGGACTATCCTGCAATGTTTGCTATTGTTGGAAATAAGATGCAATCTCTGTCACTCAACTGGGTTAGATTCCCTGCAGAGTCACTACTGAATTATCGCACGTGGTAATCTTGCTGAACTATGCCGCTGGTGGCGGGTTTCCTCTGGGATCCCTCATTTTCCCTGCATTTTTTTTCCAGCGCTGCTCCATTTGCACCTCGTTTCACCCTCATCGGCTTTCAATCTCCAAGGATCCGTCACTGAATTGCTGTGCCGTAGCAAACAAAGTCTAAAAATCATTATACCGTCAGATATTTTAAACCAAGATTCATCGTTAACGCATTTTTACCAATTGTGAATCTTAACTTCGTACTACTTCTCAGATTGTGTTTTAAAATATAGGCTTCTAATGACAATCTCCAACATTTGAATTTACTTCCACGCGTCATTGTGTTATATAAATAAATTACACTAGTAATATTAGCTTACAGTCGCCAAACTTTTATAACTTTGGCAAGCAGAAAATTAGGCAAGGGTTGAGAAATTTCGTATGTAATGGTTGCCTCTCAATTGGGTGTAAGGAAATTTATTTTCTTCTGCTCGCGAATATTTAAGCTATGTTATAAATTTCTAGGCATTTTGAACTTAATATTAAACTCAATTTTTCCTGGAATAATTGTGACCCTTCAAATAAAATGTAATGGTCGTTTCTAATACTTACTTAGTAACCTTTCCCAACGTGCCTTTTCAATTCGGAGAAAAGTTTAAAATTATTTTTCCGTTAATTTAGCACAAGCAAAATGTGTTAATGTTCGTTCGTGACCTTGACTTCAGCGACAAGTTCTACAAGGTTTCAATCATCTCGTACGTTTAAGGTTTGTTTCTTGGTGCAGCAGCAACCATGTTACCATGTACGCAGTTTTGTCAACAATTATTGTGCCAAAAATATCGCGACACGATTGGACTTTCAAATCCTCAAGTACGCCAATACCGCAGATTTAAATAATTTTGTTCCGCCTTGAATTATAAGAAAAGTATTTGATGTAAAAAATTAGCGGCTCATCTTACAAGCCCTGCCAAAATCGCAAAAAGTCAAAATTTCGCCTTTCCTACTACGGTAAAATTACCGATAGCGCATAATTCAACCTAAGTTCGAACCCACGCCATAACTTGGTGGTGGATATTTACATCTTACTTTATGACACTTAATATGATTAACAGTTATTTAGAAATACACTTGGCTAAAAATGCTGACAGATCTAAGATTTATTTGAGTGTTCTGAACTCCCCATTCTGGTTTTCAGCTACTTTGTAGACATTGCCTACATATGTAAACCATTTATAGGATTCACATAAATTAATTTAAGCACATAGCTTCAAGTGTGGTGTCTTACCACAGCCCTAGTTTAAACTACATAAGGAGCAGTAATCTTTTGAATTTAATATGGAAGTATGAAAAACCTAATTAACTAAACATTTGGGTTTTTATCTAGTTACCCTCCAAGCGTATCAGATTTGCCGAACGGTAACACACCACAAGTCTAGGAAAATGTGTGAAAACCGGAATGCAAGAAGAAAGCGCGGTTTTTAAAGTGTGTAGGTGGAGGCGGGGGCGAGGCATTCACTAGCTTGCACTTTTGCAATTTGTTTTTACACTTGAAATTTGTTTGATTCTTTCAAGAGAATATTTAGAAATATGTATTTTGATCTAAAACTCCGTAGGTACCCAATTTTAAACTCATTAAACCATGGCATTACTCTCATTCTTCATTTCAAATTTAAAGTTGGAAGAAATCTTAATTTTCTTGTTACATGCTTGATTATTAGATGAAAGCTTTGAATGTCTTCCAGTAAGTTACTTCACAGGAGCTCTAAAAGGTCGTTCAAATCATTTGTCTTAATTCCACAGTGTTATGTACTAAAGTTGTCAGTTTACAGACGAATAGTGCAAGAACACACACTTTCAAGTTCAAAACTATGCATGTAGCCCTAATTTTTTGGGCCTTTATACAAATTTCCGTTTAACAATTTATGGTTTAAGTTAAATCATATTCAATTCTTTTAAATTCTATTTACATGTTTTGATGCCTCGTTTGGATGCCAGTCTTAAATTCCACCTTTTCACAACATTAGAAGCTAACAATTCATTACGAATACAACTACTTTACCTTCACTACAAATTATGTAGAATTTCCTAAAAAGTTTAGAAATCAAACAAAATAGATGATTATTTTGGCAGTCCAATCCCACAGTAAATCTACTCTCAAATTCAAAAGAATGCACTTTACTATAACCGATGTTGCAATAATTATGAAAGATTATCTATTTGTTTAGGTTTTATTAAAGTGTCGTTTTAATTTTAGGCTTTTGTTTTATATTTTGTATGTTAAATCTCATCCAAATCTTTTAGGAATTCTCTAATTAAGTGAAGCTGATGCATTACCTAAATGCAATCCCCAGACTCGAAATATTTTATAAAGCAATCCATATGTTATGAGAATTAACTTAGGCAATTTTTATATTAGCTTGTAAAAATCTTTAATTTATATGTTTAATAATTAGCGTTTCCATTCATTTTAAAAGGAACATTCTTGTAAACTGAAATTACGTGTTAGCACAAAATTATAATCAAGCAGAACGGCTTACTAAAACAGTAATTACTGTAGTACTACACACAAATTAAGCTTTTTAGGTTTCAATTTTCATGTAATAATTTCGCCAACAAGCAAATTCTCTATGCAAGACCGCTTATTATTGAAACAATGTATACAATTAAATTACATTTGGAAGTTTTCTCTGGAAGACATTAAGCAAGTCAACAAACTTGATAACTCCACAGTCTAGAAGTGAACATTAATCAGTACACTAAGATATTTATCTTAAAACTTTGCAGTTGAGGAGGTATTTAACAATAATTAGTTTGGCAAAAAAGAACTTATCCGACTTCAACACAATTTGTTTCATTTAAGAAAAATTTTATTTTTAGTTTTGAGTAGCATATCTTCTCAGGGCTTAATAGTTGGAAGTTGATAGCTCAATACAATAAATGAAAACTGATTTTTCTTTAAATTTTGTTGTATTTCAACACACAATACACATTTAAAATTCTTCAAATATTAAATTTCAAGTAATGCTTACATGTATTTCCTAACATGCATTACGTAAATAAACCTTTCAGAAAATAAATTCTGTAAATAAAAATAAATTAAACAGCAGTTTAAAACTAAAAGCTTCTTTAACTTTTACAATAGCTTAAAACTATTAACAGATAGTTATTTTTAAAGAGTAATATATAAATAGAAAGTAAACTTTTTTAGCCATTAGCTTTCCCTTGGAAGCTGAGCGGCTGCAGAGCGCCTGAAGAGGGAAAAGAAGGTATTAATGCGCGGCCGTGCTGCTGCAGTATTGGCTTCGTTCTTCTCCTGTGTGGACGACTGTACTTCTGTTGGCTGCTGGGTCTCGCAGATGTCTGCAGAGACTGTATGAGAAGAGCGACACACTTCATCTTCCTCCGTGTTGGGCCCTGCAGCCTCCTCTGTGCACACTGAAGTCTCCACGTGGCTGGACCCAGCAGGCTCTGTGCACACTTTTACATCCTCCAGGTGACTAGGCTCCACAGCCTGCTCAGTGTACACTAGTGCATTCTCTATGCTAGGCTCTGCGCTCTGCTCCGCGTGTACTTCCTCAGTGTCTGGACTATCTCTTACATTTACAATTACGGGTGCGGACTCCTCATTCCTAGTTTCCTCTTGTACCTGAAACAAAGCGACGTTTTATTCAATCTCTGAACTCGTACGGTGAAGGGTACAAACACGTTTCGAATGAAATTCGAACAGAACTTCACAAAACTATTGTTATTATATTCAGAGTATTCATCACTCAGAGTTACACTTTTTTCTCATTTTTAAGAAACATCAATTTAATTTTAATTCTTAATTTTCACGTGAAACTGCACTACATTGGTTTCCATAACTAACATGTTCAGTAAGTCTCCGAATGCTATTAAACTGTTGCACACGTTCGACTTCAATACCTTTAGTAACCTGATTTTATAAGCGTAAATACAGTCCAGTGATTCGGGTAATTTAAGGGCAACGAGTAAGAATTCTCGCGAAATTTTGTGTAAAGCCAAGACCAAGGCAAAGCTATACTCAAGTCCTACTTTCATTTAACAAAAGAGACTACTTCAGCAAAACTAAAAAATTATAAAGTTTAACAATTGGGCAGATTAACCTTTATGCCCCACGAGTGATTGCATTATTTTTTATCACTGGGAGAAAAAAATACTTTAACAACAAACATTTTATTTGGAATAAACAGTACTTATGTTCGGTATTATAATTTTAAAAGCATTTAATAAGAAAATCCAACTTTTCACATTATGATTCCCAGAGATTGCAAACTGTATTCTGGTTCAAGAGAATTTTATCTACATATTTCACTGAAACATGCGTATTATTAAAAGATGAAAGTATTTTAGATGTTCTATAATGAAAAATTACTACATTTAAATCATTTTATTCAGAAATTATAACAAATTCAAGTTAATTTCGTGCAATATCTGCCTCATTTTGGAGAATTTTCTTATTGAGGTAACCATATTTGTGAGTAACTTATATGAAAGCTCTCTGAAAAGTTTTATTCTTTCAGTATTATTTGTCAGCCAATATCACCCGTGCTCTTAACTATCACTAGATGTAAGTGAATTTAGAGCAAGTTGCATTCTTATGTTAGTAGTAGCGACATATTTTCTATGCATCCTTTGCGCGTATCTCATCAAATTTTTGTACTGGGAATAAGAATGCCAAGAAATGAACTAATTAATCTAAGCCCTACGGTTTTGTTTAACACATTAGGTGTAATCAAAAAGAAACCTAATATGATTTTTAAAAAAACTGATATTTAGAGCTTCATTGTGCAGTTTCCTAGAGAGTTGGGAGAAAAGCTATACTGTAAAGTCTTAGTTTCATCTGTAGGCTTTCATAACGTGTAATTAAGTCTCACAGTTATCAGACCTACTTCACGCAGTAAATCTGAACGGAAACGCTGCAAGACGGTTCAGCACCTAAGGGCGATTAGGCGGCGGGGTAGAGTTGTACAGTCACCCGTATTACAAACAAAAAAAAAATCTTGTCCCATGTACTCTTAGGAAAACTAAATTCAGAGTAGGACGGGGACGGTTTCCTTGTCAGAAATGTTTTCCCCTTTTGGTTAGCCTGAGGATTTAATTAGTTTACTTTTACCTCACGAAGAACGTACGGCATTCGTCAGGTTAACACCCGCCAGTCTTTCCAACTATTTTGAGCTTTACAGACAACTCAAGTACAGAAACTTTTACATCGCTGGTGAAACTGAGTCGCAACAAACACGTACCAGTTTTTCTGTAGAACGTGTAGTCTTCCCTTGTATTCTGGAATTAACCATTTTCAAAGCTGCACTCAAGGTATTAATCTGAAAAAAGNAGAACGTGTAGTCTTCCCTTGTATTCTGGAATTAACCATTTTCAAAGCTGCACTCAAGGTATTAATCTGAAAAAAGAAATTCATGCTTTAAGTTTATCCCAATATGTTTGTACATAATACAGAACTAGCGGTTTAGACACACTGCACAATATACCAGACATTTATTAGTTTGACCACAAATTTCTGCGTATTCCAATCGGCTTTAACTGTAGAAAGATGGAAACATTAAGCTTTCTTCGTTAATATTTCACTGCTGAATAATAATTCTTTTATATATCTAGTCTAGTTTGATTACTGAAAGTAAAGATAAAACTTGCAGATTATAAATCAGTTTTTGAACGTCCAGAATCTTAATAATATGGGCTAAATCTACACGCATAGCGAAGGCGCTCCTATAACAGCAGGAAAGTCTTGCTGAAATAATATTTAGAGTTTAAAGTACTTTGCAAATTAAAAATTAAACAAGGCCAAAAGATGAAGTTTCAGAATACAAACTTATCTACCTATGCATGCACTTATAAATATTGTAATGATTGTTCGCTTGTTATGAAGTGCAATTTAGGAGGATTGTTATTAAAGCTGTAGTAGCGTGCATATCCACAATAAAACGTTCCGATAAAGAATTTTATAATATAGGAAGAATGTCACAATATGCTAGGGCAGAATTTGACATCACTATAGTTCAGAGTTGGGGACCTATTTTCACGAAATGCTAATTAAATTATGTTTAACATGCTATAAACTTATGTAAGGTTATTGTTTTATACAATGTAAAATATTTACTAGGATGTTCTGCTTCAGATGAAATAAAAAAATTTTAACTATTTGAATAAAATTATTTAATAAATATTTTCTATTATAAAGGGGGAAGTTTGTGGAGACAAATTAATCGTCTGTATTCTCTGTATCTACCAATATCGTTAAAAAAAAGAATTAATCTATACTTAATATTATGACACTGAATAATTTATGTTGAGATAGTTTGAGTTAAAAATTTTTTTCGAATGACTTGCAACTATATACGACAAGATTTAAACTGGATGGAAAAAGATATTGTCCTACACTGAAAAATAATTTGTCAGTAGAACAAGAGTAAATTTTTAACTTTTGTCAGACTAGGAAAAATATTTTCTACAATACAACTAGTTTTCCTTGTTGGCCATAGCAAGTAGACAAGAACTCTCATAGGTGAAACTAAATAATTATGACCGCAGTATGAATATATTTAGTATATTTTTCACCAATCTTAGTCAAAGAAAATAAGGGATTCTGAAGTTTAATTTGACAGGCAGACGTGAGGCTAAGATTCTTCCAGTCAAGTACTTAAACTAAAAATTTGATGTTTTTTAAATCTACCAATGTCAGTGTATGTACATCCCGGTACAAACATGATTCTATTCCGTATCTAATGTTCTTGAGGGGAAGCGCATACATAATTCAAAGTCCAAGAATTCTGGATTTTACTTTTTATAATTTGAAAGAATGTGCTAGTAATTGCATATGAATAATTATCGTTGCAATACCAACTGCCGGAATGTTATGGTTAACAGCTACTCACCACTCTACTGGCGGTCACAGTCGTCCAGTGCACAGTGGAGGTAAGGAAGGCCGGTATAGCACTGAGCTTTTTCAGTAGCTCCATGGCCACACCCACAGTCCAATGTGGTATGGACACTGCCTCTGGTTCCTGCCTTGTGCTTACACCATCACTGCCAACTGTTGTCGAGGTACCTGCTGGCAAGATTACGGTATGCAACTAAAAGTTGGTAATACCTACAAATAAATCACAAATTTCTGAATCAAATAACCAAATATCTGTATACCACATAAGCTTTTGGTGAACACATATTTTAGCACAAGACACAGTTCTTGCCATCTGCCTTCATTTCAAAAACAGAATGAATTTCCTGAACACTCCAGACAGGCAAGCTTATTACAAACATTATTTCCATACCAAGAAACTTACTTTTACACCACTGAATTTTTTTATGGTTTGCATCTTGCGCACCCACAAGCACGATAAGCAGGAGGGTATTGGTATTTTAAAGATAAGCCATTATGATCAGTAGCTTTATGTATTGAATAATTTTTGATGGAATGTTATCTACTCATCCTGCAAGCATACATGTTTTCAAAGCAAATGAGTGGTTTTAAATCAAAATCCACTCCCAAATTTTGAAGAGACAAAAATGAACCTGTAAACATTTTTTAACTAATAAATTTCTTGAGAGAGATTTGGGCGGCTCTTAACATAGGTGTTAGCCGATGAAGCGTGGTGAGTAGATATCATCGCAGGAATGGAAGGACTAAGGAAACGTGAGATCCCGAGGAAACCCGCCGACTAGAGGCATCGTCCGGCACAATTCCCACATAGGAAAATCCGGGAGCGACCCCACCGGGAATAGAACAGATTCGCCATTCGCCTAGGTAGGAGGCGAGTAGTCCAACCACTAAACCACCATGGCCCATGGTGAATTTCTCTAATGTTAGGAGATTTCATGCTGAAGAGTAAAATTTATACAATTTTCTACTTGCAATTTTGGAAAACCAAGCAGCCTGCA
Source organism: Clitarchus hookeri (assembly GCA_002778355.1). Taxonomy (NCBI): domain Eukaryota; kingdom Metazoa; phylum Arthropoda; class Insecta; order Phasmatodea; family Phasmatidae; genus Clitarchus; species Clitarchus hookeri. Next base: position 30,858 of record NQII01001603.1, read on the forward strand.
AATCATTAGTGTTATGTACCACTTACAGCATAAAATTACGACTTCGTGCCAGCTGGGAATCGGGTTTTCGATTCCTAGTAACGACCCTACGATTTTTCGAATGACTTCTGGGTTCTAATTTTACTGCGGAAGTAAGGTTTAATATACGGTTTCCTGCAGACAGATCTCTGAAATTGCCGTGTTATCATATACGTTACCCGAAGAGACGACCAGGTGCTTCAAGTTAGAGTAATTCATTTATAAGTATTATTCCTTTAGCGAATGTATATATGTCATAAAATAAATGAGAACTGAAAAGTTCACTTATGCCTCCTGCCAACTTATAAATGCATCGAAAGGAGTTCATACTCTGCAACCCATCAATCCAATAAGTTACCTCAACAGAGTATAATGCATGAGTAAGTAGGATGAGAATTGTGTGCTAGTGATTGCCATTTACTTTGTTTTGCAGGTCGTTTACGACCAACACTCTTCAGTGGTAAATGTTTTACGTCCTTTTGGTTTGATTGGATAGGCAGTTATATATGTTCCCACGTGTATGGTTATGAGTTTATTTATGCAATAAACTAGTACAGATATATTCTTGCAAGCCAGCAAAATAAAACTTAGGGATGATGCAATAAACTGCATTCCCATTTACGCGCCACGACTTAACTCTAAGAAAGTTCGTTCTGTTCTGTGCGCATATCTAATTCTCTACCAAAATATTTTTCTTTGACTATAATTCAAAACTTGTAACAATTAAATATTGCCCAATATGAATCTCTAAACATTTACCATTTTCGCCCCTTATTTATGCATTTATCCCATTTCTTTAGAGCATTAGTGCATATAAGGTGTGGATTAATAAAATACATTTTATTACAGTTTCCGTAGAGCAATTTAACCATTTTGCAGATGTTCGGACGTAATTGCTTAGAACTAGTCACCACAGTCAAACACTTAAACACAAAAAGTTATGAATGCTCCAAAATATAGTGCAAAAGTGTTAAAAATAATCCTCTTAAATCAGTACAATTTTTAGTATTTTAGTTGCGTGTATTCATGGATTCCATACAGTGCAGGATTTTGTCATATAAGTATACTTAAATATACTGCAGCATTATTTGTCCTAATACCTCACGTCCGAAACGTCCCATACTCTCCACCCAATTTTTTTAGCGCGTCTTTTCGAAGAACAAAGCGCTATTGTGCCTAGGGTTTGCATTACTGATAAACGGTTANCCCAATTTTTTTAGCGCGTCTTTTCGAAGAACAAAGCGCTATTGTGCCTAGGGTTTGCATTACTGATAAACGGTTAACCGGTATTACTTTCAAACCATTTACAACATTTGCACCAACTACAAAACGCTATCTAACTTAACATGCACGATTGCCTATATGAAAAATTCACAAATTTTAATAGACCACAATAGTCTTAACAAACGACTTCTCAAAATTTTTAAAATACGGATATTTATTAAAAATTTATATTTAAGACCCGTGGAGAAGTATCCATGAACAAATTATCCGTGTGCAAACAGCTATGGCAATTTGATACGTTAATCCTGGCGAACATTTCTCTGCTTTCACTAAACCATTCTGCATCAAACAATGCCAGTCAAATTTTCACAAATCTACAAAAAACAGTATAAATGTTAAACCTTCGGACAAATTTTCACCACAATAAGCTAAAGCTCCCAGTATTTTAATTCCACAAAGCGATGAACAAAGCACGCTGAGAAATATGTTAAATGTCCGTAAAAGTTACAACAAGCAGCCATCTGGTACTGCCCTGCCAAACTGTAGAAATGGGCATGCTAAGACAGTGAAGCCGGAAAAATTCCCGTTAGCTGTCAACAACGTGTTCCTCCATGAAACGAACGGTTTAAATAACCCGTTGCCGCAAATTATTCGTAAAATTATATACATAGGCGTGACGGATGGTCTCTGTACTGGACCACCCACTACCTATTGACACGTGTCAACAACTAAACTGCCTGTTACCTCAACACTGGATTACTTTTATAGACTGTTACCCGTTTAGGAGAGTTATTCTGAATCTGACTAGAAAATGTCATTGCACTTACAGCTTTTATTTTAACGGTCACACTGATTAGTGCCCCGTAAGTTGGTAACAGAATAATGAATTTCATGCCGCGACGTGTAATCAGTCTTCGGGTAAATATTTGGGAATACAGACATGATTTACTTAGCTTTGTGTATTTTTATAATGTACATTAAGTGTTCCAATTAGCAAACTTTAAAATATTTACTTTTCGAATAATTCCACAGTTTCACTTGACCGGCGCATGAATACAGTGATCAGGCCCACGGCAATATAAAATCTACATATGGCGAAAGAATACACAATGCGCATGCACGTAGATATTTAGCAGGGCTTTCTAATGTGCTCAGTTTACCGTGAAAAATCTCTACTTTCATTCGACCGAAGTTAAATTAATGGGTAATTATCTAGTTTAGGGGCTTTTCTGGAAAACACAATAAAAATTTAAAATTATGATATATTTCTACTCTACTAATGATGCAGAACACGAATATACTAGGGGCATCAACGTCCGACTAATTTCGTAATATGTGCCCACCTAACCTAACAAAACCTAACCCCACGATGGGCGAATCACTATTTTACATTTTTAAACTAACCTAGGATTGTTGGGTTTTACACTAACCTATGATGTTAGGGTTTTAAACTAACCTAGGATAGTAGGGTTTTACACTAACCTAGGATGTTTGGGTTTTATACTAACCTAGGATGTTTGGGTTTTACACTAACCTAGGATGTTTGGGTTTTACACTAAAATACGAATGTAGGATTGCAGGGATTTAAAGGAACCGTAAAACACACCAAAATAATGCAAATTGACTCACCTAGGTAGGGGGCTGGTATAATTCCTCTGACGTTAATAGACACAAACATATTTCGCAAGTTTTTTTTTTTTAATATGTTCTACTTATTTTAACACTACGGCCGCTTCAATATCAACTAGGTAAGCTATGCTGAATTCATTAAAACAACTTTTGTTGGCATAAAACGTTTCGTTCATAAACGTAAACAAACTGTCAGAAACAGTCATCTCACAAACTTGTTCAATTTTTTAAAATATGTTGCACTTATTTTAAAGCGATGCCCCTAGTATATTCGTGTTCTGCATCATTAGTAGAGTAGAAATATATCATAATTTTAAATTTTTATTGTGTTTTTCAGAAAAGCCCCTAAACTAGATAATTACCAATTAATGTTTTCAAAGCTGCCACAACCAATAAATTCTTATTGGACGTTTACCACATGTTAAATTAAGGGTCATGCACATGTGTTTCAGGAATCTACCACCCAATACGTTATAACAATTTAGACAAGATTTAAGAGTTTGCTGGCTTACAAACTTTAATTAAATTCTACGAGGCATACTTTAGAAATGTGTACGCAAGTGACCTATTATAGCGTAAAGCTTACTCAACTGAACTTACCTTGTGCCGAGAATGTGTTAAGTGGGCTGTGTGATAACAGGTATTCCAACTGCTGCCTCACGACTTGTACGAATGGGTATTTCTCCATGGCTTGCACGACATCTGTCGCACAACATTGCAACTTTGTGTACATCTCGCTGGCAGCCTATAACATTTAAAGGAGTAAGAACATTGCAAATTAATCATCTGTATATTTATAAATTTAGTCATGGCGCACCAGAAATACAATCTAGGCAGTGTTAACTATACTGTACTCTGTTACGCGAGAGCTGCAAGGTAGGGAAGTTACACTAATGGTCCATTTAAAGGTGTCTGAACTTGCTATAAATTCCCTAAACGAAGGCAAACGGAAAATTACGTGCCAGTTGAGTTGAGAGATATGGACAGCTCTTAACCAGGTCTTTAGATCCGATAGAGACGATATGAGGTGAGGTGAGAATGGAGCAACGCAGAAATGTGTTGGCGGGGGAAACTGGGGATCCCGATAAAAACCCACCGACCAGCGGCATCGTCCGACAAGATTCTCACCTGTCAAAAGCCGGGAGCTACGCAACCAGAGATTGAACCCGGTTTGTATCGCGAGGTGAACAGTCTCACCTCTCAGCCATCGCGGCCGCAAAGTGAAGATTAAAATTGAAAATCTTAAATGGGTTGAAATTCTAATAACCAAATTACATTTGGCAAGCATTTAAATGATCAGATATTTAGTTGCGCAAGGAAATTTTTTTCATTATTTATCGTGACCATGCATATTTTACAAATAAAACTTATTCAAAGCTAGGGTAACTCCGTCTATGATAGATCATAGTGCCTAAGGCCGCCCGTCTACAAAATAGAAACTATTTTATATGTAAAAAATTTAATTAACTTCCCTCTGGCTCCAAACATGCTAGATAAATATAAACACCGCGTATCGACATAGCAATATTTATAGTTTTGTATTGAAATTCTATCTCCACTTCTCGAACACTGTTGAAATAGTCCCGAAATGTTTCCTACAATTTTCTTGTATTTGAAGTGCGAATAACCTAGTCGAAGTAGATTATAATTTAATTAACTAAATATCTTAACATTACTTTTTTCTTACTAAATTTAAATCATTTAAAGTAATTTTCATTAAATAATCATCAAACCTAACAATCCGCATAAATGTTATTCAGATCAGAACAAACCGCAATTCTCCATAAAACTTTACAGGCCCGATATTTAGGAAAGTACAATCTGATATTTCAAAGCTGCAATTTTTCTGTTTCCAACGTGTTTTAAATAAGTTTCGTGCCACCAGATCACCGAATACGCATTTTTTTTTTATTTTACCACGTCAACTTCAAAGCCTGGATAACATAGATATTGCAAAGCTGGTGAACGGAAGGTTGGATTTAGATAAGTATATTTTACAAACGTTGTTTCAGCAATTCATAATTATAATTTGTGAAATCCATTTTTCAAAAGCGAAACTTTACTTAATCAGTTAAGATTTCCCTAGCTTAGATGAACATCTCTAAGTGAATTAACTCCCTGATACAAAAGCTAAGAGCCTTGTACTAGCCCCACTTGACCATTCTAAAAAAACTTTTCTTAGAACGCAGAGATTATGAAAATTCAACTTTACAATAAGTGTAACTTGAGCAAACCACCTGCTGTAAAATTGCAAATTTTAATCTTTCACACGTTTTCGCCAAAACTTCGCTAAACACAAAGCCAAAATTTCATAATAAGACCAGCTAGTTGTTCCACAATCTTGAATTGCCTGTCTTAACAAATTGCCACGGAGACAACCAAGTTAAAGAACAATAATTTTGCAGACCGAACATAATTTAACACTTCCAAACCAAAATAATGCTCGGACTGTAGTAATTGCAGATTATTATTTCTTAGCTTAACTCATTATAACTGTCTTTCGCGCACATATTCAAATTTATTTAATCCTACAGTCATTTTTGTTTTATAAATTATGCAGTCTCGAGTCCATTAATGAAAACTTCAATTACGATTTTGCTGGTGTGTAAGCTAAAGTAAATTTCGTCAAAACTCTGAATTACGTATCACATTTAACATTAATCTCATTAAATTTAACGTTGCGTGGTAATTACCTAACAAGTTTTTAAAACCAACAAAATTGATTTTAATTTCCTGCAAGATTCCTGCAGTTTCAAATCTTCGATTATACACTATAATTAGCGTCTAGCTACAGAAAATAACACGGTAACAATTTGTATTGCATACATCCTATTTACTCCGGTAGTAACTAAGAAAATTTTACATGCTAGAAAACTAAACCTACTCCAATAACAATTTACAGTTTATAACTTGCGTAGTCACGAACGCCAATATTAAAACTTTTACTAGCTTGTCACGCAAATTCTAAGTTCAATTTATTGCCAATTCAATTGAAGTCCTACGAGCCGACAACTCTCCCTTGGTGAAGTATTGATCACCTTACCTGCATTACAATGAGAAGCTCTTCGTAAAAGGCGCTATTGTCAAGAGCAACTTGTCTCTTCAGGATCTCAGCGCACACTGCTGCACTGGCGTTTCAGTGCGTACCTCCTTGGCTTACGCTTATGACGTCAGCACGCCTGGTGACACTTCTTTTTTTTTGTGGCAGTGTGGCCAACGGCAAAGCCCACGGCCAAAACCAAAAATAGTAGGAGAAAGACACACAAATGGTATTATCCACCGAAAAACGTACAATGAACAATACCAGACGAGATCACAAACACTATTCTTCTCGGTAAAGGCCCATCAACCATGGAGGGAAAAAAAGGCCATGGAACAAGGGATAGCAAGGTCACCTAGGACAACTACCAGGATACCAAACTCTCGAAATCAGATAATATCATCGTGCTCAAGTAAAAACCTAGCGAGAACGTCAATAGTGACACCAGAGACTTCTATATACTTTTTGTTTCGTATCGCGGAAATATGATTTTATCTTAAATTTATATAAAATATGTATTTTTTTAATCTTCAAATTTTAATGTATTTTCGAAACCTTCCAGCGTTAGAATTTCAGTTGCCCTAAACGCATACATTCTGTATTCGCACTTTGAAAGGAAGTGTAAGAAATTAATTGGATAAAAAAACCTTGAAAATAAATCTGTGATTTAAGACTATAAGGGCCACTTTTACAACTTCTCGTTAAAGTCCTCGTAACTTAAACATTCGTTAAAGTTGGTGTCGCATTTTACAAAACCTATCAGAGTCTATTATAATATAAATTGCAGATGTTAAATATGTGCTCTATAATAAGAGAAACAGAAGGTCTGGACCAGTCCTTTTTATCGATTTTTGGACCAGTCTGGCAGTTGTGTTCAACAACCAGTGGGAATGTGTATAGGAATGTAGGAAGCTAGAAATAAAAATACGATAATCCAAAAAAGAAAAACCCGTTATGTTGCCGTCCACAATAAAAGCGAAATCCCAAAAAATAATAAATAAACCTTGGTCTGGCATGATCAGTTATATTGAAGGTAGTATTTTGCAATTATATGACCAATTCCTTGTGCATGTGAATATTTACATAACACTCCTTGTGATCCCTACAGCCAAATAAATACACATTTATATCACAGTAATTACACGTGACTGTTCAAGAATAAATAACACCATTAAAATACTTAATATTGCACATGGTAAATGCCTCGAATGTTATTAATGGCTTGTTTGTTAAAACCTTCATTCTATTTAATTCATATGAGTGAAATGAAATAACTAACTTAATAGCATTGTAAACGTGCTTAAAATGCTAGTTCTCATTTAACTGTAATGAAGCAGTTTCATAGCATACATTGTTATTAAAATTTTCGCTCGTAAGAAAAGCATGCTGTGAAAATGGTAGCCTGCAATATATAGGTAAGACGTGATTACATTTTTGTGTGGAGGTATGCTGTTAAAATTTAGAGTAATTTAGTATAGCAAGTGAGTTCTTATGATGATACATATTTTCCCAATCTGGCACTGCAATACCAGCCATTTGAAAGTATGAAGTATGTGAATTATTACTTTAAAAACTAATTTCAGTAGGCAATTTTACTAGCTCTACAATAGGTTTACAATGGGGACAATGTGAACCATTGGTAAGCCTTCCATTATAATCACTAGTGAAAACATAAGCAAAACTTATGTATTTGCTTGTGATCTCAGATGAATTCGGGCACCGAGGAAATGCATCTATACTATTATTATATAAATAACCATAAATACTAGTTATTGCTGACAAACTAACACCATTATTTAATGAAAGTACAGTTAATGAATGTTTAATGTTCACAGCAATAGTTATCACTTCTTGTTTTTAATTTATAGACTTCTGAACACTGATGAAAACATTCCGTTAACGGCAAACAGACTAATCACTTATATTTTTACCTTATTTATTCATTAAAATTATGTAGCATTTAGGCTGTGTTTCTAGGTTGAAGTATGTGTTTAACACTTTTTTCTAGAATGATACTAGGCTAGTTGTGTGAAAATGTCTGTCAATGGTGCAAGAAATTCTAAATCAAATCATGAAATGTAAATTCATACGTATTTTTCATTTCATTAACCTTAGCCTGTATTTAAAATATCAATTGTCAGCATGTTTTACTCAGGAGTTTCCGGTTTCATATAATAAAATAATTCTTGGCTTGTGTGCGGATAGGGCGTAGGAATATCTTATACACATATTTTATTATTTAATTCTCAATTTCATAAGGTACAAATTATACTTCTCATTTTTATTAACAAAACTTGGAATTTCAGTGAGGTTCTGAAGATCTGAAAATAACTTCAAAATAAATGTCCTGTACTACTTTGTAATTACACAGAAGTATACGCTGTTCACAGTAAAATGAGTACTTAAGAGACCCAAGTTGCTTTTTCCTACCAGCCATTTTTTATCCTTCCACTACTTTTTGAAATAAACATTGCCATGTAAGTAATAAACACAGTGTATATATTTCAACGAACTTGAATGTTAACGTCTAAGGCTACAATAAAATATATTTATTGGCTATTGCTCCAAACGAGAGGGCTTCAAAGAGTGCTCAAATTACTGCGAATAGTCCATACTTAGTGCGGGACTTGTGTTACATATAGCCATCTATACCGTTCCCACTTTTTTTTTAGATTAAAAATTGATTTATATACATATTTTTTTTTTTTACATAAAACGGATTTGCATGTAAGGTTATTGCAGATGTATTTCTCCAGTATCTGGCTTCTTTAATGGTTACATCATGAATACAGGATGAATCCCGTCGAGGCAGTCGTAAAACCTTACAAGCATGCATGACATGTTATCGCCGTTTCTTGTTGGTACATCTTGGTTATTTGTTGGTAATTAGAGGAATTGTCACCGATTGAAAGAGATGGGTGAAAATCAATAGCTATTTTTACACACTGAATGCAATAGTCCCAATTTATAGAGAGTTAATGGTGCAGGTTGGGAAACTGCATGTATGATTACAATATTTATCTATGCAAAAGGCATACATTCTGTTGATAGCCTCTCAAAAAAATTCACACCTTGTTTTATATAATTCCCTCCACAAAATTGGCAAAGAGTGCTTGCAATATACAGGGTTAATATAAATACCCCAACTTTGAACGTATATAATATCAAAAACAAACAACCTACACCCTTGATTGACCAATCAAATGAACCGTGTAACCGTGAAGTTTGTTTACCATACATTCATAAATGTTCAATGTGATGACCATGAGCGGCCCGAACGACATCTACGCGATATTCAAACTCGTTCCACACTCTTGTCAGCATGTCCGGTGTTACGGTTTGGATGTGGTGGGAATAGGTTTCTAGGCTATTAATTACTTTACGAAAAGGAGACAGAGTACACAAGTACTCACAGGGTGATATTCGCGGACGGACAGAGAGACACGCGCGCACACACACACACACACGCACACGCATGCGCAAGCGCTAACACACGTCGGATGAACACATTTTCCACGCGGATGCGCGGTTACGTGGGAAATGCGTGCGTGCTCGCGCGTGTGTGTATATGTATATGTATGTGTGTATATATGTGTGTATGTGTGTATATGTATGTGTGTGAGAATGTGTGTGTATATTTATGTGTGTGTATATTTATGTGTGTGTATATGTGTATATATACGTGTGTGTATATATATGTGTGTGCGCGCGTGTGTATGTGTGGATTAGGAGAAATATCAATAAAAGAATTAGAAGTAGCAACAAGATCATTAATTGTAAAAGTCTTCCAACATATAATATCTCTTGAATCAATCTGACTCAAATAATTAACACCAGACACAGTACTGTTGTGTGGATGCCTGTAGAAACTAACTTCGAGAATACCAGATCCGTTGTGTGCAGTCATTCCCTGAAGAGCAAATCTGTACATAAAGCTGAGAAGAACTAAGCTCTCTTCTGCAGTTACTGTTAAGTTGCAAATCAGGTAGCTGAATAAAAAAATTAGGTTTTACACACAAAAAAAAAGGAAGTTGGTTTGGGTCGTAGTAGCATGCAGCCATAGTTGCTAATTACAATGTTTTGCACCTATACGTGGGAAAGTGAATACATTTAAAAATTACAGTATTCTATTACATTGTACTAAAACAATGTGAATTTAGAACATGCATTAATTTAAGTGATTCGTCTAAATTATATGTTACGACACCTTCCCAAAGTAAGATAAAGGGATATTCCGTGTATAGAAAGTGACCTAAAAATAATTTTGGAATGGGTTATACTTGCTGCATTTTACAGTACATTACAAAACTCATTAGAATCATTATGTGGCAATCTCTTAAAGCCTATCAATTGCAATATACATCTGTAACAATTCAGTGGCATGCCTACATTTATCTCCCTTCTAATGTAACCTCATAGCAAAATGAAGATATTTCAGAAAAAACGTAGTAATCATACTCTCTCATCTAAAATAATGCATAAGCTACAAGCTACAAATTAGTGAATCATAACAGCACATCAGTAAACTAGGTGATTATTAAACTGCCTACATTTCCCAAGTTCAAACAATCATCTTTTAATAACAATTTAAAAAATACAAATAAATATCACACAACATAATAAGTTACCAAAACAATACTTATTCTCATAATAATCACAAGAATCTGCTTTTAAACAGTTTGCAACTGGCCTTCAAATACAAGATTTTTTTCCCGGAGCATTTAATTTAAATGATTCGTTATTATAACATACTGTTGTATTAATGTTTAGCAAAGACACCAACCAACCTGGAGCTTGTTCTGTATTCGAGGTATATAAGTAAAGCAGCAGTATTGGCGACACTGGTGTGCATACAGTATATCGTCACGGCCTCCACACACAAAGTCTTGTCCTGATGTGCAGTTTCATTGTTGTTCAGCGTGCATTACGAGACTAAGCAGTTACCGTATTTACTACATAACGTAGTTGGTGGAAAGTCTGTACCAAAGCGAAATGAGGGGTCCTTACGCAAGGTTCGTAGACATTAACGTAAAGCTATGTAGCACACTGAAATTATGGTTTTTTTTGGCTACGTTGAACAGCTTTAAATGTATGTCTCAGACACACCAAGGAATGCTAAACATGTATTCAGAACTATTATGAAATGCTATCTCTTTGCCTGAGGGACAGAAGTATAAATGGTGGTTATTTCTTTGCATAGTAATAGAAATGGCAAATATGTATAACAATTTATTTTAGTAACATGTTTTTCAATTTTATATACAACACGATGCACAAATAAATGTAAAATGATACAAATATTTATTTCCCTGATTGCCAAAACACTGATTTCTCAAAATGTTCTCTCTTCATATAAATTCACTGCAGCCAAGTAAAAGACTGGTTTGAATTTGGTTGCTAAACAGTACTCTTATATAAGTATATTTTTAGTCAGTGTAGGTAGATGTTTTAACAGTCAAGAAGACAATCCTAAATAGAACATTAGAGGTTAATCGTGCGATGTGTGGCCAAATGCCAGTAGCAGGATTTCAAGACACCAAAAATTAATTCTGCTTGGATTCCAAACAAATTTTTTGCCGTTCTTCAGACCTGCTACATATAGAATTTTGCGAAACATAATCCCATATTCAGACGGCTTTCAACAGTTACACTGAATTGTGAGGTCCAAGCTGTAAAATGAGTATTTTAAGTGGAACATCCCCTTAATAATGGTCCCCCACCAAAACTGACACAGGTGGATAAATGTGAGTACGTAATTAACATTCAATTAAACGGAGAGCACTAAGGATGACAGATGTTGTACAATATTTACTATATTTTTTACTCTCTGTATCCAATCCTTTTTATTCAACCACATGTTAGGATGTACAAGGGTAAATAGCATAAGTGTGTACACTATGTATGTACACACACACACACACTAATATTCCTGTTCACCTACCGATGGGCTTTATTTCAAACTCTGACATGAGTGTATACGAGTCTTAGACATATACAGTATTTCCCATTGATAATCAAGCAAAATAAAATCAAAGCTAAGGTTGTCTACGAGATATTAATACATTATAATAAAACTACTTGCAAATACATTTGGTACTATTAATTATATAAGCCTAGCTGTTATAATGCAGCNTTCAACCACATGTTAGGATGTACAAGGGTAAATAGCATAAGTGTGTACACTATGTATGTACACACACACACACACACACTAATATTCCTGTTCACCTACCGATGGGCTTTATTTCAAACTCTGACATGAGTGTATACGAGTCTTAGACATATACAGTATTTCCCATTGATAATCAAGCAAAATAAAATCAAAGCTAAGGTTGTCTACGAGATAGTAATACATTATAATAAAACTACTTGCAAATACATTTGGTACTATTAATTATATAAGCCTAGCTGTTATAATGCAGCGAGCACAAATTGCACACTGATGCACACCTACCTTAATACCCGAATTCCTTCTAGCACTTTTAAAAAGGCAGCCAAGTATACCAGTGTGCTCTTGAAGTCATTCATAATATTCTTTGAAAGAAAAAACCAACATCACAAGATGTACACACTAACAAATGGTTTTTTTTTTGTAATCTTGATAAGTAAAAAATAACCTGAAACGGAAGAGAATCTAACGTGCATAACAATTAAATAATAAGCTTAAACAATGCATTAAGTAAAAGTTATAAAAGGATATATAAAAAACAAGATAAAAATAAAAATGGACATATATTAATTGGTCCCCAATAAATTGTTGCGGAAATTTGCTAAAGAATTTTCTGCTATTCACAACCAGTTAGCTGCGGTGTGTTCAGTAGCGGCTGAGTTTGAAAACTATCACTTATATCCTCTTCCTCTATCAATTATCTGAGGAGTAGAGAAAATAAAAAATTTCTAATAACCCCGGTCCATGGGTTCTAACAACATACCTATTTGTATTATCGAAGGCTGTACTTTCATACTTGTACCTCCTTTTACAATATATATTTCATGCTTGTTTTGATTCAGGCAAGTTTTCCTTGTTTTGGAAAACTATTAAGTTCTACATTTTCACAAAAAAATGGTAATATGCAAATGGTAAGTTACTTAAGGTCCATATCTCCGTGCGTAGCTTTTCAAAACTGTTAGATTATTTTTTTATTTCAAAAGCAAATTATTTAATTTGCAGTAAGACTTGTAAAAAAAAAAAACAACAATACAACTACCACTAATGCATTCGATTATCTGGGACCAATATACTAAGAAGTAGTCCGCAGAAAATGATTCAACACTGTCGTGGCGTATGAACAGGCGGCTGTCTCAAGCATGTTTTTGGAGTTTCTAACTACCACACACTGTAATTATGCACCTACGTGTGTCAGTTTTTATTTACTCTACGTCCAAGTATGTTTATCCTACAAATTAGCAAAATAACATACTTTTTACAACGAACTTTACATATTATTGTGTAAAATTACTATTACTATGAAGATTTAAATAAAGTGCAGAATTATTTTATTTTCGCTCCACTGCAAGTAAATTCACAGATATCGCAATTGGAATTTCGCCACCGTATGTGTATTTTGTCACTAACAAAAAAGTATAATCTCAGATTCACTGTAACTGTCCTAGAATTTCTGTACTTTATCACAGATTTGCTAAGCAATTTTACCGGCAGCATATGTTACTTTCAAACTGAATCATGTTCATTCACATACTTGGTGGATTTTCCTGTTATATCACTCCGTTTTGAAACTTGGTAATTTAACAGAGTTATAATAAGTTATCTCCAAAATGTAAGTAACAATTTACTTTTTTCAGCGGAAGGGACGGGAGTTAAATGCGTGTCACGGCCAGGCCCATACGCCTACGAGGGAATTAGGTCGTGCGAGGGAACGTGCATCGCGGCAAAGCGCGATTAAGGCAGCCATGACCACAATTGGGCCTCCCTGAGTGTACCTATGGTAGGTGTTCGAGGGCAACCTCTAACTGAGAGGGAAAATTGCATTTTCCCCTCTAGTAACAGCTATGTTAACTAATATATTTAAGAGCTACATTTCTAGTATTTTGATAAAATATTTACAGAACCAATTTTACCCAGACAAACATTGTCCTCCATATAAGCATTTTGACAGTTGTTTCAGGCTGTTCACGGTAAAGCGAGCACGTTTTAAATCAAGCTATGGAAAAAATATATGGGTGATTCTACGTTAAGAGGTACTCTCGACGGCCACAATAAAAAAGCATACTTTTTAATGTGTTTTTTTAAATAATGTTATTATCTCATAATTACTAGCGTCTTCTTTGGTGGCAGTAAATGTGATTACTTAGATATAGTTAGTTTTGTCATAATCGCACCTTAACCTTGAAAAATGTCTCTCCCCTGTTCTGTCCCATAACTGTGTTGTCAGTATATCAGTCGCTTTAAATATATCTAAATCTATTAAAATTGTTCAGTTTATTTTATTTCATAAACTTACATAAATAATAATAATAATCTAAAAAGTAGAATTACTTAATATTTTATTTTTCATAATAAATTTTCACGATAAATTTTGTCCCGCATATTTTGCGTCTCCTCCCCTGGTATTTTAAAATCCCTTAAATAATGCGTTTGTGTACTCTTACGCGTGCGAGTTTAAACCTGAACGCTATGCATTTGACGTGAAGTTAGCAGCAAGCGTATCGCGAGCCTTCCATGCGCTCTTATTGGTGGCCATTTTGATCACGCCACTCGGTGGTTGCAGATGTGAACCAGTTAACGTGGTCTCTCCCCTGGTAAGTTTTAATTCGTAAAAATATATCTAAATACTTCATTTTATTTGTATATTTACAGTAATTTGTGTGTAGATTATCATGTTCCTTTGTTATTTATTTACGATAAATACTTTTACGATTATCTCTATTTTCTTATGAAAAAGTCTCTCCCCTGCCGTATTTCCCCTGCCTCGTAAGACGCCAGGGTAGAGACAAAATATCCAGGGGAGATATAAATTCTTCAAATCAGAGTATTATTTTGGTAATACGAGTACCTACTTACTGCAATATCGTAAATTATAATATACTGCAATATCGTAAATTAGACTATGCATATTATGCATTCATTCTCTACTACTTTAGGTTCTGGTCATAGTAATTTCACGTACCTAATATACTTAATATTAGGTTTTATTTTAAATATATTTCAAATCGGAAAAGCAAGTGTTCAATTTGGTATTTTGCTATGAAGCTAGACGTACAGAACCATAGTTTAATACCACATTTGCAAACCTTTAACACGGTAAAACTTTTATCTTTCTCATTATTTTTGTTTACAGATTATGTCAGGCCGAAAAAAATTGACACGTGAAGAACGTCTGGAAAATAAACGTTTAGCAGAAAGATTACGATACCAACTTATAAAAAATAATCCCGAAAAGTACGCACAGCAAAAAGATAAAGAAAANAGAAAGATTACGATACCAACTTATAAAAAATAATCCCGAAAAGTACGCACAGCAAAAAGATAAAGAAAAGAAAAAAGAAACTATTAAAACTGTAAACCAAATGACCCCTAGAGAACAGCGTAAAGCTAGAAAGTTATGGAGAGAAAAAGNAAAGAAACTATTAAAACTGTAAACCAAATGACCCCTAGAGAACAGCGTAAAGCTAGAAAGTTATGGAGAGAAAAATCAAAGAAACGTAGACGTCGTTTAGCACTTGAAGATATAAGTAATGCCCCCATAACGCCTCCTAGTTCGGATAGTGAAGTCCCTCCACCACCACCTCCTCTGATAGTAAATATTAATAAACGAAAGCAAGCAGCACAACAAAAGTCAATACGTGCAAGGAAGGCAAGAAACTTGATAATTAAAAAACAGGCCGCTGAAATAGCTAAACTTAAATCTACAGTGCAACGTATCAAAAAACGAATACAACGATCAACAAAACGACCTGAAGAGCACACACCAAACACTAAAGTAAACGAATTAGTAGAGGCACCAAGTGCTACAGAAACCGTAAAGAAAAAACTGTTGTTCGGTGAAGTTCTTTATCAGCAACTAAAAGAAAATTTTTCAGATCTCTCAACTGAAAAAGAGAAAAAGAGTATTTAAGAGAATGATAAGTGGAAAACTAGTAAATAAATACAAAGTGTTAGAAGCGGAAAAGACAATGAAACCACTAAAGAAACCAAAGCGCAAATTACGATTAGTAGACTCAAAAAGATGTGCCAGAAAAAACTAGGAGATTATGAAAAACAGAATCGAAATTTTTATGGAAGAAGATTCAAATAGCAGAAATTTCGTATGCGCTGTTTTGTAAGCTTCGACAATTTTGGGTCGTACAGCCACGCTGCGATAATCGCGACACTTGCATGTGTGTCGCGACACTTGCATGTGTGTCGCGACACTTGCATGTGT
>NQII01001603.1:48520-163513 GCA_002778355.1 Clitarchus hookeri
AATGATATTACTTTCATCATGTGGGATCAGATTATAGAAGAACTACCAGCTCCGAATTTAAAAATGAAAGGACAGCGGATTTTCTATGCTTTCAATAAAATCATAGATGTATTTGAGCAGGGGTATTAAATAAATTACCCCATTTTAATTTTATTGTTATTCTTATATGTTATTTAATTTTTCTGTAGATTTTTATTTGTAATGGCAAAAGAGATTACTATTACTTAAAAAAAATGTCTTGCCTTCTCTAATAAACACAATACAAATTGTCATGCTGCTAATGAATTTTGCAATTTTCATTTAACTAAATACTTAAATTTGAAACTATTTTAAATATTATAGTATTTTATAAAGAAAGGCTGTTTGTAAATGAAAAGTCTGATTTAATAGTATNTTTTAAATATTATAGTATTTTATAAAGAAAGGCTGTTTGTAAATGAAAAGTCTGATTTAATAGTATATAAAAAACTAATTAAAGTTGATTATTGAAAAATATATATGTTTCTTTTATAAACCAATACTATAGTCCCTCCCCTGTTCATATTGTCCCTCCCCCGTTCATATTATATCTACACTGTATAAAGTATCTCCCCTGGGCTCTTCTAAAACAAGACAAAATGGATAAATTGACTGGCCATCTTACTTATATACACAAAGTAGCTGTTTGAATATAGAATTATTATTAAAAGATTAAATTATAAACATTTTTGTTGTGCTACCTGTCCCAACAACCAATGACCTGATAACATAGAATCACCCATTTATCTCAACTGCATATGCACTATCGTACACACACACACACACAATTTCCCAATTTTTTTTTATTTATTCGCATTAGAGTATGAACTAGCACGTTAACATTATGTTCCTAACGTTTCATGTTTTAATTACCAGCACAAACAACATTTAGGGCCTTGTCGATGTAAATTTTACTAATGGCGGCATGAAACAAGATGGGACGAAATTAGTTAGAGGGCTTTATCAAAACTGCTCACTTAACAGCAAAATGCCAATTCTAAAAAGGTAACCACTTCGCAGTATACCACTTACATTTGGGGCAAGGTTTTAAATTTACTTTTTCTGCTATTGCACTCTTGTAGCAAGCTTCTAACACAACTTGTGCCACTTTAAAGTATTGTACATGTTTAAGGTTTCCTTTTACGAATTTACAAAGAAATTCTCCGTATCACTAAACTTGCATCCAAGAAATAGTTAACTAATAAGTTGACCCACGCTATTTTACAACCCACTGAAGACTTCCAGCGGATTGTTTAAACTTTTGCATCGATGATCATACAGTTTAGATTTTCCGCCAATCTAATTGGCCCTGTTATGTACTGCAAAATCTACGACTGTAGTTTCACTGACAATCCTATAATTGTATCTGAAGTTTTGGAACCACAAAAGGAATTCCAGGATTTTTCCCCATACGTAATTCAGATATTTAGGTATTTTGAGGTTCCAGATTTCAGGAAAAAATCATTGTGGCTGTATGTACACATGAACCACAAGTTTTAATTTAATTTACCCAGGCGCTCAAAATTCACATTGTAATTATTTACGACCAAGAGTTATTGGCATGTAACAAAAATTTTAAAATCTTAGTCACAATAAATATGACAAATATAATCCCACCTTTTCCATACACCTACAAAGATAAACCTGAAATACGCACTGCAACCGCTTAACTTATATTTCTACCGACAGTCCTACGTGTGTAATTTTAATTGCAAGTCTTTACACAAATTTTTAGCGGAAAATGTATTGCTACTCTGCTTTTTGTGCACCCGCTTTCCATTACTAGTAACTAGAGATAATTAAACTTTATGCCTCCACGATTGCAATAATTCTGAGCTTTCTGCGATGAAAATTTCTGGACCAAAAGCTTTGAACACACAGTATATCCAATAAGTTACACCAGATTATAGCTGAGGATCGTAGGTACATTTAAGTCGAATGCGTATTAAATACCATTTTAGCCATATTGTATGCAAGAAAGTTTTTTAATTCAAGCTGACCATGCGATTAAATTCATAAAGAAATTATATTATCTCAAGTTTAGCAAATTAGTATACATTTGAGGAAGTGCGATTGCTACGTTTTTCCCCCATACGGTCATGGTAGAGTTGCTACATTTGCTAACGGAAGAGGCATATGCGTAGGTTAGTTCCAAAATGTTATCGTAGCGATGCTGAAATATCTTTTTCAGACTGATATGGTGTTAATACAATTCATGGGTTAGAAACTTTCCTCTATTCATAAAGTTTGCCATAAATAGTTTTACAGTGGTTTGAAGTACGACAACACTGACTATGATGTACACAAACTCGCCATATTGCCATTTTGGGGAATATAATTTTAACAATTTTCCACGAAGAAACTGTGATAGAAAAGTAAGCTATTTTAATAAATGAAATTTAGCTAAGTGTGATTCCAGTTCTAAATAACTTCAAATTAAGTTCAACCCGAGCACTTTTGGCAATATAACAAGTTATGCATATAATTTTGTCTGCGCGTAACAGAAATAAGTGTGAAAATCAAACTAAAGCTAAATAGATAAAACTTTCAATGTACCTCAGAAATGCAAGTTTTGCTCCGTAAATACTCACTTTGTAGAACACAGGCTAAAGGCAGTCTTAATATTCTAGTGAAATTTATATGGGTATTCTTAGCTTTAATAGATTAATGTAAGTCTACCAATTTTTAAATGTAAAAATATTACACCTCTGGTTTTCATTCCTTCAGATTTTAGAATCTCAGACTTAGTGTGTTGCTTAAATAAGCAACGTTATTCTTAGAAGCCAGTTTTGTATAAACTTGTGAATTTTAGCTCTGTATTATAATCATATAGTGTTGACAAACGTTATTTAAAAACGCCAATTTTTTAATTGTGGTAGATAACTGTGTGTAAGATAAGTTTTTTTAAAGTCTGTCTAATTACCGAAGTACAAAATTTCCGTAGCCTCCAGATTTTACAAACTTTGCATTTTCACAGTTTAATGAATAACCAATACACTGTATTCTAGTTATTGCAGAGAACTTGCCGTTTATTGTATCAATGGTTCAAAATTTATCATATTTAAACAGGTACATGATTGACCTAGGTTTTGTTAAAGTGTACATAATATTATTACGAAAGGATTGAATATTTGAGGAGCCATTGTTACAATTAAATAAATTAGCTTTCACGATTTTACTTTAATAAAATACACAATATACACATAAAAAANGGAGCCATTGTTACAATTAAATAAATTAGCTTTCACGATTTTACTTTAATAAAATACACAATATACACATAAAAAAAGTACTATGATACATTAAATTTACATGAGCAAGTAACTACACGTATTTCCTAAAATGCATTTACAATTTTTNAAAAAAGTACTATGATACATTAAATTTACATGAGCAAGTAACTACACGTATTTCCTAAAATGCATTTACAATTTTTCAATAAATATTTTACTACATTAAAAATTAATTTTAAACAACTCATTATATATTAATGCTGGAAAAAGTGCAAAATTATGCACAACAATTTTAATTTCTACAATAGCTTAACGCAATTTACATATAATGCCATATCACACGACATACCCATACTTCTAACAAAGTTAGTTTCGTACTTATTAGCTATCCCTAAGAGGTTTAGCGGTCTCGGAGCGCCTGAAGAGGGAATAGAAGGTATTACTGCGTTGCCGTGCGTCTGAAATGTTGGCTTCACCGTCGTCCTGTGTGGAAGGCTGTGCTTCCGTCTGCTGCTGGGTCGCAGAGCTGTCCTCTTCAGCTGCCACCGAGCGACTCTGCACTCGCTGCATTCCCCACACGACTGGGCTCTACAGGCTCAGTGCACGCTTCTGCATTTGTCACTTCGCCGGGCTTTGCGCTGTACTCAATGTGCGCTTCCAGTGTGTGTGCTGCACTAGCGCCTACGTTTACAACAGCAGATGCGGATTCATAATGCACCTGAAACATGCGGAAATCAGGATTACATCTCGCGCAGCTGATACGGTATTGGGCACAAACATGCTTTGAATGAAATTTGAGCAGAACGCATCCATCAGAACTTCATAAAGCTCTATAAGTATTTAACATACAGTAATTCATATTGATATTGTTTAAAGTNGAACGCATCCATCAGAACTTCATAAAGCTCTATAAGTATTTAACATACAGTAATTCATATTGATATTGTTTAAAGTTTTTTTGTTTACTATGTGCAACTAGTACACGGTTTTTGCCAACAAAATGTAGTACTGAATACTTTCAACAACCCCAAAATTAAGACAATCTTTGTACCAGTTCCCATTAGGATCAATGTGAAGTTCTCATCTTGCCGAGATTTAAAGTTTATCAGAAAACTGCAACAAATAATGGTTAGAGGTAAATGCCAACAAGTGCTGCAGGCAAGCTACTTTGCTAACTGAAGCGGAAAATTTGTCCATTTGTTTCTAAAATCAAAATTAAGGAAGTATTTAAAACCCTTGCGTACGTGCGGAGGGAACACGCCTCTTTACTAGTTATATCAGGGCAGACACCAAGAGTACACTGACCAAGTTTGAATACTTCAGTATGAGTTACGAGTCGTGAAAGTTTATCAGAAATTCGAAGAGTATAAGGGCAAAATCCTTTTAGTATGCAGCAAGCAGTAAAAAAAAAAACTAACACATTAAGTTTATTATAATATCGAAATCGAGATTTTCTTTCATGAAGGCCCACATAGATAACGAGAGAGACTAGACAAATTTAAGTTACTGGAACATTTAAAAAAGGAAAATGCTGCTATATTTAAACATAGTCTAAAATGTTTACCATTCTATTCCATTCGAAAATAGTAATATTTATTCAGGTTCATCTCGTGTTCACTGTTCTCATTATGCTATTATATTACAGAAGTAGTGAAGTTCATATTTGAGAAGTATGACAAGACATATGAAATTTTGTCATAATTGCTAATAGCCGTAAACTAATATTTAGATTAAATTTTTTAAACACGCTTATTTGTAGATTTAAGCTTCAAATTGAGTATCTTATTTGGAGAGCCTAATATTTTCCCAATACTTATGGTACACCTCACTAATGTATGTTATTCTTGAGATTTTACGAAAATGACTATTTAATTGACCTTTCAATCATTTTTCGCGATAAATTTCAACTATGCCACTATCAAATTGACTGAGCACTGCTATACGAAATACAGTATGTTATTTAACGACAAACCTGTTTTTCAGCGAAGTTTTTGTTCTTTGCACGAGTCTTCGAATGAACTTCGCCGAGCACTGCACGCAAGGTATTTATCTGAAATAAAAACAAAAATTACTGCATATTCTAGTATTGTGCAAATTAACAGGAATACTAATAACTAGTAAGTTTTAGACATGTATTGTACGACCTTTAGATACATACTTGGCAGTCAGATAATACAAGACTATTCGACCTGTCTAATCTTAAAGACTAGCTATGTAAATTTAAGATTCCTTATATGACATTGCAAAAATGAGAAAAAAATTTACTTTTATATTTTGCGAGCTGAATAGCTAAATCTAACGCATATATAAAGGTCTTTCCTTTTTGCGAAATTTAAATTTTCTACATTAATTACAAATTATGGGAAACAATTACTTTTTTTGTATAATAGGGGCTGCCGAGTAACTCGGCTGCCCCAGCAAAAATATGTGTGGCATATAGACCTTTACAAGAACACACAACAATCATACAAATATAAACAATTTCTCCTTCTGACCCAAAGGTCCTTGGGAGCTAAAGTACTGGTTGGGGTAAACTATGGAGGGCTGCGGGGGGTTAGGATGCGAAGGGGAGGGAGTCGACGGGCAACCAGGCAAGGCAGCACGCGAACAGCAAGCAGGTGAAGAGGTAGGCGGTAGAGCGAATGATGAAGCAGTGATGAAGACTAAAAGATCCTTGGTGAGCGGTGACTATGGAGATTTCAACCGGTTATAAATGGTGGCGGTTGTAAAACACCACACACCACGAATCCATATACTGACTCACAAAAAAAACCAGATTCATTCTATTTGCATCTGGTTTGGGAGGCCAGGATTACTTCAGAAAAATGTATTTTTTTTTCAGTTTCGTTAATATGGATTGAGACTGCCACGTCACACAATTTCACCAAAAAGTTACGTTGGTTAGTGTTCTTAAATAATTAAGTAGTCTACTGCACATGTGCCAACTTACACTATTCTAAGGTCAAGCAGGCAAACACTACGAAGTTTAGTTACTGTTATTTTGTTGTTATACATCAAATGTGAAAAAATAAACTATTATACAACACCTGGCAGTTTACATAATATTTTAATGGCAAATTTAGCAGAATTTCAAATAGTTATATTGCAACAAACCTTTCACGTTTTCACATTTAAAATTCATTTTTTTTAGTTTGACAATGTTTAAGTGTTTACTACGTATTAGTATTTTTGAAGATTGTCCAAATGGAAGACCCCACGTTTCTCTCCGTTGGTTTCACTGACAAGGTTACATAAGCTTCATTTGTTCGTATTAGCCCAAGTACTCTCTGAAAATTTAATTCCGGCTTATGTGCGTGACCGACATTTAAGTTTTCTCCACACAGGTAACTAAATTGACAAAATTGAGTTATAATGATTTTATTATATAGGCTATCTGTCCAGACAATACTAGGGCTTTTACTACTCGATAAGAGTAGCAACTTCAACGCCCAAGAAGTCAGGTATACAAATTATTAGTGTAATACATTATGAAACATTTGTAATCCTAGCCATACCAACTATGTAACGTTGCAATGCTCACCACTTTACTGGCAGAGTTGACAGTCGCCTGGTGCACAGTGGTGCTAAGGTAAGCAGGTATCTTGTTCAGCTTCTTCAGTAGCTCCGTAGCCACACCCACAGTCCACCATTGTGTGGACACTGCCTCCAGTTTATGTTCCTCCGAGTCCACACCGGCACTATCCGCTTCCGAAGAACCTGCCGTGGAAAGGTTCCACAAATGTTGATTTTGGGAAAAGCTTTCAATAGTTGCAACCATTCCTAACTTCGCTATATTTCAAGGCGAACAGACCTGCTAGCACAATAAAGGCACGCAGCTTTATAAAAAAAAAAAAATTATTTTTGTATTTCTTGAAATTACAACAATTATTAAGTATGTCTTAGAAAACTTTCCTATGACTGCACTAGGCAGCTTCTTTCCACAAATATCTTTAAAAATGAAAATTTTATTTTACTTTAAGTGAACTACCTGCATCACATATTAACTTATCAAATCTGATTTAACACGGCTCAATTTGGTTTGCCCCTACAAATTGCATTTTCAAAATTTCATACAATTGATAGCAGACTAGGAACACTGAAAACCGAACCATGAAGTTTATTTTAACAATCTACATTAACGAGACGAATCTGCCCATAATTTCACTGCAAAACCTAAAATTTTCGTATCTCTACTTTTCATTACCACTGCTATTCCTACGCCAAGAAATTAACTCATTTCCAATACATAATTTCTAGGTATTTTACAAACTTCTCATGCGTCCACGTGCTGCATAATAAGCAGTAATGCACTGGCATCAAAGCTCAGTCATTATGGGCATTAGCTATATGCGTACTAAACATTTTAGCGGAAAAAAACTAGCTCTTGTTGACCAAGCATGATTTATAATTTTCTGGAACCGAACTGTGCTATACTAAATCACTTAATCATCCAACCCCTTTCATATGTTAAATACACAATTTTTTGGTATTACCGTATACAAGAGTGGTTTCTTAAGAAACATTTTCACGAGACTCCCGTAATAAGTATTAGTTGTGCCGTTAATTTGACAAATGAGGGGTTGATTACAAAAACCGTATTAGTCCAAAAATCTCTACTTTTAAATAAATTTGGCTGCATTGAAAGGTTCATCTTATGGTTTAATTTGTTTTTGCAAAAACACTCCTTAACTAACTGAAAACATTTTTGTAAAATGTGGTGTTTTAACAAGATGTGGATATGTCCAACGCCATTCTGACAAAAAACAGCCTATTTGCCACAATATGTTATTTTCAGTATTCATGACATAAGTAAACCGTCACTAGAATGCCGCAGGACCTCATCACGACTAGTCAGTCTCCAGAAGAACAATGTAGGTGTCACGGCAACCTGTCAATCAAGATTCCAGATGCTAAGATGTACCTAACTGAATGTCTCAACTAATTTCAAGCTAAGAAAACGCAGCATCAATTACGTGATAACCCAGTCCGAAGATATCTCCCTTAATATTTACCACTCTTAAATGCACTAACCGTTTCTTCAAGAATATCACATCGATGTTTCTTATAAAGCCTATTTGTTTTTAATACCTTTACTAACCATTTTGGTTTCCCTAGATCTAATGATTTTTTTGCGATTCTATGGAACAAAAAATGAAAGCAGCTGTCGCAGGTAGAAAGTCATGGTTAGAGGTAGAGAAAAGCATACTTCGAGAAAGCCAATGCTGAAAAGACTAAATTCACAAGAACAAAACAAGGAAGCATAAGTTTGTCATTTGACTACGTGCAGAACTTCCCTCGCCCTCACAAGTAACTTTGTATTGTAGTCTGCAACTATGGCGCAACATCTTTGGAATACACAACCTGTGACGATTCAACCGCAATGTATCGTTACTGTAAACCTAAGAGTGAGAAATGACCAAACAAAGTAACAGCTATGCTTCTAGATTACATGAACTATGTCGAAGAGGACGAAATAAAGGAACTAGTATTAACGAGCGATGGGTGTACGGGACAAAAGGAATATGACTATAGTTTATATACTTCCTAGTTAGTGTGTTTAAACTGTACGACAACGTGACTTACATTTACCCAGTAAGAGATTACACGTGGATGCCAAATCATCAAAACTTCTTTAACGGGCCAAAGGAAAAATATCACATCTGTAGAGTTACCAGTGAATTGGGAGGTCATTTGTACTGCGAGAAAAAGTCAAACTACATAACATCCCCATACGAGATATGAATACTTTCAAGACTTAAAATCAACGACCGATCTTGTTTCCCTGAAACACAAACCTAGATTATAGTTGGAGGCACGCTTGGTGGAAGTGGTAAAACGAGAGAACACACTATTACATTCAACGGACCATAGACTACACACATTGCACTATGTTGAGAACCACTTGCATCTTATTTTAAGATCTCTGCATTGTACAATTACAACCCAGGGATTAAGCCTGCTAAATCCAAATATCTCTCCAAACATATTTACAACTTTGAAAGAGCTGCCAATCTAAGGTTCTACGATGATTAAGTTTCTTAAAGACCAGTAAATCATACCAGTAACACAGACCGCAAATTTAAGGTTGCTTTTGACAATCAATGGTTACGATTAGAGAGTTTTTTTATAGTGCTGACGTATGGTTCATGAAACAGCATTAGTTCCTCGACGTATTCTGACCGCAATACCTAACATAGTTAACTAACTCTGAATGCCATGTGAGATGTATGCAACTTAATGTACATAAATATGTTATCCAGTTGCATGTATCAGTTAGTTTTTCAATTCAAATAACACCCTTTTGTCAAAAAATAGCGGATAAATCCAAAACAATAAATTTAAATTTCCTGAAAAGGAAACCGTTTCAAATTGTAATTGATAGCTAAAACAGGTCTTCAAATTCTTGCGATATTATTCTAATCAACATTTTTTTTATAGTTTCCTGAAAAAGTTTCTTTCTTGACTAATCTCCCCCTCAATTTTAAGTTTGTAGGAGGGGCCGCCCGCTGGCCAGGCACTAACTGCGTTGCAGGGTGTTTGAAATCCAGGTTTGTTTTTACGTAACTATAAAACGTGCGTCCAGTGAAATACATAAATATCACTTCAAACTATGACTGCCTATTACCTTCGAGACGTCATGCACATTAAAAACACAATTACAGAGAACTCCCGCATAGCCAACTGCTTTTCAAAGCACCGTTTCTCAAGATATACGATACAGATGTATACAAAGCCCTCTTAATGGCCCTTAATTGAACCTTCCTACAGACTTTCCACCGATAAGATCTTATGGTCACCGCTGAAAGTCTAATAGGTACACGCAACGCGACGAGAACACTGCACGCCANTATAAAGTAAAACATGCGGCTATATTTCGCCGTAAATCAAACATCTTTCCAAGACATCACACATTTGTTAAACACCTCCATAATTTGCCTCAAATTTTTATTTACAATGAATGCAGGAGACAAGCAAGATTTAAGTAAGCGTGTACTTTAAATCGTCCAAACCCCTACCTCCCACCCTCTTCCCGATAAAAATTTACGCACGAACCCATTGATTGCTGTGAAGACGTTACGTGTTAAGAGCAAAAAGTGGCGAAGTGTGATGCGTTACCAAGAACGATTGTAAACTATACCAAGAGAAAAAGAAAATTGGGCAAAACTAAATTTAAAACTCATTTATCGGGTTTACACGAACTTTAGAACTACACTAAAAAAATTTCTGCTTAACTTCCTAAACTGAATTGAAAGTTTTTAAACCCATATATCGTAATGAAATGCCACATCTGGCTACAGGTGGGGAATGTTTGGCGTCGCTACTATACAAAGTAGGGAAGTTTCCTACGCATTTGACTGCTTCCCGAGCAAATGTAGGAACACAAGCATGAATGTATGGGAAATAACTTTACCATTAGCGCTTTCTCACTACGTATACATTCATTAGNAGCGCTTTCTCACTACGTATACATTCATTAGTAAATTTACGAATAATATACTAGAATGCATCACTAACTTCCTTTAACAAGTGACTACCCTTACTGAACATGACAGGAATATGTCATCTAAAGAATGCAAGAACCTGAATATTTTAAAAAATCTTTATAACTTGAAGAAATATGATTTAAATAACACTCAGTGGTAGTGTTTTAGAAATATTTATAGTTTTGTATTATGAGAGTTTTTCTTTGCTTTGAGAAGAAACATTCAACATTTTTCAGCCAAATAAATTTTCACACGTTATCGAACCTTGTAAAAATTAAGTAGATTAGAAACTTTTCGCCCATTAGAACGTCAAGTTCACCGAGAATTTAATTCCCTTAAATACTTAAATTAAAAACACAATGAAAATACGGATGAGTAAAGTGTCCGTAGAGATCTTTACAACAGTCTTATTACACTGTAATGGATACTACTGCAAGGCTAGTGCTGCACTGTAAAATACCCGTTCGTAGTTTCAACAACGCTATCTACCCACTTGATTTAAGACCACTGCTAACTAAAGATGGACGGCATTTTCAAAACCAAGGACAGACCGGACAAAATTAAATTGTTTTATTTTCTAAGCTACTGAACTCTTTAAACGTCTAGAAAACTTCTTGTTTGGCAACGCGCACTCAGGTGAACTTACCTTTTACCGGGACAGTTTTAAGTAACCTGTGTGGCAACAGGTATTCTAGCTGTTGCTTCACGGCTTGCACTGATGGGCGTTTGTCCATTGCTTGAAAGACCCCTTTCACGGGAATATGCAGATTTCTGTACATCTCACTGGCAGCCTGGAACATTAAGGAATTTCCGCAACATTTTAACTTTTCACAAAAAAATAAGTTAGCCGAGTTAAGGAGCAAATTTTTGGTAATGCTAGCATATTTATAGCTTCCAAACTATGCAATTGAAGAAATTTTATACTTTCAAAGTCCGCAAAAAATTTATTAAACTTACTCTGCGTTTCTACATTTCTCAATTCCCAATGGCCTAGACTACAGCCACGTTTCTAAATAACCGAAGCAGAAACATCCACAAATGTTGCATTATGTTTTGAATACATGTATATTAAGAAAATATGTTCGGTCTGGCATTACGGCTGCTGTGATAAAATTCTTTAGTTCAGTCACTCATGTTGGGAGAGACCTGCACAGATAACACTTAAACACCAAAAAATGTTAACCTTTTTTATTTTGTGAACTTTAGGAGAGTTCATATTTCTAATAAAGTATCCTCTGACTACCAATGCAGCCCATTTGACATAACCCCTAAACAAGCCTAAGATTTCTTTAACTTTGGTAAATGAACGTACAAAAGTAAAATTACGCTTTTCTTCAGCTGCATTAGAGAATCTCTTATATTCTGGACTATGGTTGACGAAATATCCTATTTAAGGTAAATTAGGTCGTGTGCTAAATTTTAAGTCTTCAGACTTATTTACTTTTAATAATACTAATATTTAAGACTTAATCTCCTGCTTTTACGTAAAAAGTAAATAATTTGTTTTTAGCACGTGTTAACAGACATTCTCACTCCTATACCTAAGAGCTGCAAAGTAATACGTGATACTTTAAACAACGTGGTTCAATTTAAGGAAATAACACATTTGAGAAAAGTTGCCATACGAAGACAAATGTGCCAAGTGGATTAGTAATCTTCGAAGAAATCCGAAATCCTACATTTTCCAAATACTTTTGCGCGTAGCTAAATATTTTAGAGTACAATCATCATAATTCTTAAGATTTCAACTTTTACTTTGGCGTGTTTGCTGCAACCAATGTTTAAATCAATTTATCTTTAATATCACTATTAAGGTGATAATTCACAGAAATGCTGGACAACTCCAGTAGACAAACATAAGTTCACGCAAATAATGTTACTGGTGCGGCCTGTTGTGCCTTGGTAAACCTAATGTTTGGATACTAAAAAACCGTTTCTCTACTGCCCACTTGTGCCATCAATACACTTAAAATATTTGTCCATGCGAACTTCAAACAACGAAAAACCTAGAGATTGCATAGATTGTGAACAAATTGCTAAATAAATATGGTACAAACACGGCCATATCAGATTAAAATAATCAGTGCAAGTTTTTAGATTAATTTGACCCACAAATTTGACAAAAATCGCGAAGGAGCTCTTCATGTGCGCGAATGCACACTTGTGGGAACACTCATTGCAACCGTATATGAAAAAGTTTTATTCTGCGCAAAAAAAAATTGCTAATCGTGGCGAGGCTATTAAAATCAATTACGTTCAGTATAATTTTAAACCAACGAATCACTGTTTTTGTAATTGCATAAAATATTCGTTCCATTTGTCTTTAGTGTATAGCTCGGCTCGTCTATACTTGCGAAGTAGTCTAAATAGACGCTCCAGTTGCCAAAAAAAATAAACATTTTTATAATGTTTCAGACTAGTATAAAATAAGTCTAAATCCGCACTACAAATTACAAATTTATCAGTGCTCTTACGCTTTATATAATCGCACGTGCTAATCACCCTTCAAATTAAAAAACTCCTGTCAAACTAACCCTCCTTCCTAAAATCGTATTGTGCAGTTTCTACATTTCCAACCGGCTCTTATTGTTTGCCCTTACTCCGGAAGGTAACTGGACAATGAAAACACAGTAGTATTATATACGCCAAAAATATTCCTGTAGTAAATACGCTAAATTTACATTAAGAATCTAGATAGACTTCAGTATCAATTTAAATTATTGTGCAACTACGAATGCCACGAAGAATAATCTTACCGACACGTTCCTCTGACTGAATATTACGTAGTTGGAACAATCCGATTAAAGACTACGAGATTACGAATCGCCGTTATAAATTGCACAAATTGAGTAAAGCTTGGCGAAGTATTCTCAACACCTTACCTGCATTGCAATCAAACGTTCTGCGTAGAAGCCAGCTGCTACGATTATAACTTCACTCTTCAGGATCTCAACGTGTAATGTCCCACTCGTTCTGAAATACGTAACGGCACGGTTCACGATTATGACGTCATCACGCCCAGCGATACCAGAGACANGAATCTAGATAGACTTCAGTATCAATTTAAATTATTGTGCAACTACGAATGCCACGAAGAATAATCTTACCGACATGTTCCTCTGACTGAATATTACGTAGTTTGAACAATCCGATTAAAGACTACGAGATTACGAATCGCCGTTATAAATTGCACAAATTGAGTAAAGCTTGGCGAAGTATTCTCAACACCTTACCTGCATTGCAATCAAACGTTCTGCGTAGAAGCCAGCTGCTACGATTATAACTTGACTCTTCAGGATCTCAACGTGTACTGTCCCACTCGTTCTGAAATACGTAACGGCACGGTTCACGATTATGACGTCATCACGCCCAGCGATACCAGAGACANTGTCCCACTCGTTCTGAAATACGTAACGGCACGGTTCACGATTATGACGTCATCACGCCCAGCGATACCAGAGACATCTATATATTTTTGTGTTTCTTGCCGGAATAAAATAATCATACCTTAAGTAATAGGGAAAGTAATTCTAATTAATTAAACAGTACATTTCTTACTTTTTAAAGCATTAAAACCATTTAATTAGTCTTTAGAACAAATTGAATCAAAGTGTTGTGTAATCGCCGTTTATCATAATTATTCTATAGTTGCGAGGTAATGTAACAAATTCTGTTAATTAAAAATACCTCCTTGAAATAAAAGTAGCTACAAAAGAATATAAGAAAATTGTTTTCGGGGAAGTAGTTAAGTGACATTTCTTCAGATAAAAGTGACAATTACTATGTCGATGAAAATTTTACTTTTTTTTTGTGGTAATGTAGCCAACAGCAAGCCCACTGCCAAAAACAAAAACAGGAGAAAAGACAAATATAGGGTAATATTCACCAATCAACGAACAAGGAACATTTTTTTTTGTGGCAATGTGGCCAACAGCGAAGCCCATGGCCAAAAACAATAACAGGCGACAGAAAAATAGACGGTAATGAAGGAGAAATACTAGACCATCAACCATGGAGGGAAAGAAAGGTCATGGAACAGGGGATAGCAAGGAAAGAGTGGGCCGGTCACCGAGGACATCTAACAGGACACCAAATTCTTAAGATAAAATAAAAATACCGTGCGCAAGTAAAAATCGAGCGAGAACGACACAGACAACCCGAGAGTCATGAGAACGTACCAAAGAAAACTCACACGAAGCCGATGAAGAGCAACACAGAGATAGGTCAACTCTGCACTAGGGGCACCGCAGATACAGGAGGGATTAGGGACTATATGAAGTTTATACAAATGAGGCTGGGGTGCGTTATGACCTGAAAGGAGACGAAAAGAAGTGACTGCTAAATTACGGGAACTACAATGATGATATTCTTGACGAGAATATGTAGGAAATAATCGTGCATATAAAGTATTAAAAACCGAAGTATAAGTTTTGCACTTCTGTTTCCAATGCCGGTATNACCTGAAAGGAGACGAAAAGAAGTGACTGCTAAATTACGGGAACTACAATGATGATATTCTTGCCGAGAACATGTAGGAAATAATCGTGCATATAAAGTATTAAAAACCGAAGTATAAGTTTTGCACTTCTGTTTCCAATGCCGGTATATTTCCCTGTTTAATATGGGATATAAAACCGAAAAGAAAAGTAAGGGCTTCGAGACACGCTGTAAAACACTCAATTTCGCAAGATTATACACCATCTCATTCCCCTAAATACCTACATGGCCCGGTACCCACACGAAGAGGACAGTAACATGTAGTTTATCCAAAAGAACACACTGTTGGAGCCATATAAGCACTTCCTTGTGGGGAGTAGGAGAAGACAAGGCCTTAAATACAATACCTGAAACATATATAATCAGAGGATTTAAGACATTGAAATCGTGAACATAACGTAAAGCCATATACACTGCAAAAGCTCCGGCATAATAAGAAAATTTTACAGACTGGTGAGGATCCTGTGAACATTATATTACATCACATTACTCTTACTTAAATGGCCATGTTTACCGTTTAGCCAAAACGAGGCTTAGCATAATCCATTTTTACATCCTAAAAAGGACCCCGCAAAACATTTTGAGCCGAAACTCCTAGGATCCTGTAAATGGGCATGCCATTGTACTCAGTTATTTACCAAAATGCAATGCTTGATTTGTAAACTTAATCTATTAGGTTTTAGGACCGACACATAGAAATGTTGCGCCATTTAAGATCAACTCGTGTATCGACGTCAACGCAAGTTCCCTACGTTCCGTCATTGCGGCCCTTTTTAGCCTACTTTCCGAAGGGAAATGGACGACAGTGCATTATATAAGCACTGCATTTTGAAAGCGATAGTGGTTTTAATCCGCCTTTTTGGAATATAGCGCAAGTTGAAAAAATAAAGCTTTTCCATTATGTCTCAGGAACTATTTAACCGATTTATACCAACTTTGGTGCGTTGACAGTGCATGATGTTAGCATTAAATTAAGAGACCTATAATGTTATTAGACCGCCATTTTGTAAGATTATTGAATTTGAAAAAAAAATATGTCTTGGGAACTATTTCACATATTTAAACCAAATTTGGTACATTGGCAGTGTATAATGTATGCACTGAATTTAGAAACCGATAGTGTTATTGATTTGCTATTTTGGAGAATAGAGCAAATTTAAAAATTGAAGCTTTTACTTTATATCTCGGGTACAATTTTACCCGATTTAAACTAAATTTGGTACGTTAACAGTGCATGATGTACGCATTGAATCGTGATAATGTTATTAACTGGCCATTCTGGAAGATAGTGCCACATGAAGAATGAAACACGTATATTATATCTCGGTAACTCCAGAACCGATTCCTGCCAAATTTAGCATATAAGTAATACTGCTGTAGGCCATATTCATATATTCAATTTAAATGGATAAGGCACTTATTTTTAAAACAGCGGCTTTATAAATATTTTAGAATATTTTAGGTTTAATTGCAATATCTACCACACTGTTTTTCCAATCTCGATCAAAGTCGCTATACTGAAACAATCTTTTGTATGCAACAAATACGTCAGTACATTTCCTCTTTTGTATGCCATTTTGTAAGATAGCGCGACATGAGAATAACGTTTTAATGTTATACCTCGGGAAACAATCAACCAATTTCCACCAAATATAACTCTCGTGTAATACTACGGTAGGTCATGTTAGCTGACATCTTTTATTGGTCAGATTGTTATTTTCAAAATGGCGGCCGTATAAATAATATTGAATATTATGGTATATCTACGAAGGCATGTAGCAAATTTCAACTAAACTGTGCATGCTGGCAGTATATATTACAATCATAAAATTTGTCTGCCCAGAGCCTGTTTTGTCCCCCATTTCGTAAGAAAGTGCTACACGAATAAGTAAAGTTCTGTCATATCTCGGGAAACAATAAACCAATTCCTTCCAAATCTGACAAAAAAATAATACTGTGGTAGGCCACATAAATTTATAGGCCATGTTTTAAGAGGGCCAAATGCTTGTTTTCAAAATCATGCCCATATAAACATTTTGGTATAGCATGCTACATATATTTACAAAAAATTGTACCCAATTTAAATCTAACTTGTATTCTAATAGTATTTATGCGAGCATCAAATGAGCGAATACATAAACTCATTTGTCTGCCACTTTGGACGATAGCACCACATGAAATATTAAGTTTCCGTGTCCTATCTCGGGAAACTATGAACTGACACCCGCACAATTCAGGCGATAAGTTAAACTTTTGAAGTCCGTTGAAATTTATGTGACATAAGGAGGAAGTAATATTTTCAAAACCAAATTTTATTTCGGCATGCCACGTGACACAAACAATTTCAACCGACTTAATATGTAACAGTATCTATCTATGACAAACGTAGAATGCGCCACTAAATCTCCGTTTTGTTCTACAGTAATGAAGATACTACCACGTGAGAAAATTGAGCTTTTCTGTCATATGTCGGGGATCAATCAACCTATTCCGACCGAACGTTTCACACTAGTATTGCTACAGTACGCCATAAAGTGTCCCTGGAATTTTTTTACATCATTCATGTTAAACAATTTCACTAATTTCAGTTAAACAATATACACGATGAGTACAAAAGAATACTCCAACTTTGAAGGTCTGTAATATCAAAACCAAACAACCTACAACCTTGATTGACCAATCAAACGAACCGTGGTACCGTGAAGTTTGTTTACCATACATTCATAAATGTTCGATGTGACCACCACGAGCGGCCCGAACGACATCTACCCGATATTCAAACTCGTTCCACGCTCTTGTCAGCATGTCCGGTGTTACGGTTTTGGATGATCTATCTCCTGCTTTCGTACGAGATATGCCTTGCGCGATATATAGTACGTGTGCGGCCATCTTGCAGAGGTTTTGCATAAAGCCACCGTGTGAATTTGGAATAGTTTTCTTTATCGTGCAATCGCAGAAATTTCGCACAGTCAGAAATGTTATCCTCGCAGTGCAACCAAATAATAAATAATTTACTTTATTTTTAGGAAAAAAAAAAAGCGTTTGTTTGATTTTTTTTTAGTACAAGACGCCTCAAAATAAAGTTTCGCACCACCCGCAATTTGGTTGTTCACGAAGGATGTTCCCTGGAAATACACCGTACAAAGAGGCATCGAAATGACAGGCATCATATTCTGTTCACAGTTAGCATTTTCATTCCATACCTTCTCTTGAGCCATGAGCGACCGTGTAGCTCTGTAATCCCCATGGTGCAAAACCTTTATTTGTGGCGTATATAAGAAACTGAAAGAAATCTGAATCTATTAATTTTTTTGGTATATAACCCACTCACAGTTACTTCCAACTTTTCTGAAGCCCTGTTAAAGTCCTACTTCCAAGATATTTCTCGCCCTTATGCAAACTAAGCTTAACCGAGTCTAGAATTTACACCAAAGGGTCAACGCACCGCATTCGTGCGCACTCAATGTAATAATATTTTGCATAAGTATCTACTATTTCTTACAAGGCGTTACCAAAACACATATTTTATCACTGTTCTTATTCACATTAGTTATAATAAATGAAATATAATTTATAAATACATTATAAACCAAATTTCAATTTAAACATAAATAATGCACTTATACGTTGTTTTATATCAATACATGATATAAAACGCGTGTGAAACACAACGCAATTAGAAAATAACCAAACACGATATATATGGGGTTATTTTTCAAAGGTTTGATTTTAAAAGTGTGAAGAAACTGCGAATAAACTATAATTATTATTCTTTAAGCCTGTATGCGACGATTAAATTGATCGTACAAGCACGGGCGGAATCTTCCACGAGACCTGCTGCCCGGGCATGCATGCAAGCTGCTATGGAAGTTTCTTTGGATAAACCTATCCAACGATACTTGTTGCCGCATAAGTACCAACGAGTGCATTTTTTTTATGATTTTGCTTTTGCTACTATGGCCCAGGAGGAATCTTCACTCACGGCTTCAGCTTTATGTGATTACGCTTCGAGTCTTGTCGTTGTAACTGGAACTGTCACGTTAAATGAACACGAATGTTTACCTTAATTTTCACATCAACAGAATCGGACATTTTCGTGGTTATTCGTGTTTAATAATTTTACGCTCTTTCTCAAGATGAAATAAACATGATAACTGTCTCGGAAGGTTTCTTACAAGGTGTAAACATTGCCATTCAATCGTCCAAGAAAACGGCCAGTAGTCGGGCAAATCTTCCATAAAAACATCCTTGCATGCGGCTATGCAGGCCTGTGTGGAATCTTCTAAGAAATCTTCCATCGTGGCATTCGCACTTCACTTTACCCTTGGATTCAGTATGTTTATACAGACACTTGAAACCAGAGTTTGTGTACGGTGTAAACGCCGNAGTTTCTTTGGATAAACCTATCCAACGATACTTGTTGCCGCATAAGTACCAACGAGTGCATTTTTTTTATGATTTAGCTTTTGCTACTATGGTCCAGGAGGAATCTTCACTCACGGCTTCAGCTTTATGTGATTTACGCTGCGAGTCTTGTCGTTGTAACTGGAACTGTCACGTTAAATGAACACGAATGTTTACCTTAATTTTCACATCAACAGAANCGAGTCTTGTCGTTGTAACTGGAACTGTCACGTTAAATGAACACGAATGTTTACCTTAATTTTCACATCAACAGAATCAGACATTTTCGTGGTTATTCGTGTTTAATAATTTTACGCTCTTTCTCAAGATGAAATAAACATANATCAACAGAATCAGACATTTTCGTGGTTATTCGTGTTTAATAATTTTACGCTCTTTCTCAAGATGAAATAAACATAATAACTGTCTCGGAAGGTTTCTTACAAGGTGTAAATATTGCCATTCAATCGTCCAAGAAAACGGCCAGTAGTCGGGCAAATCTTCCATAAAAACATCCTTGCATGCGGCTATGCAGGCCTGTGTGGAATCTTCTAAGAAATCTTCCATCGTGGCATTCACACTTCACTTTACCCTTGGATTCAGTATGTTTATACAGACACTTGAAACCAGAGTTTGTGTACGGTGTAAACGCCGCCAAAGTGAGGTTTCACCGTATCTCGAAACCGAGGTTTGTAATTCAAGTTTCGCGTCGAATCTTAGGTTTCGTGCACGGTATAAACAACGAAACGTTTGTTTCGTTTGTAAATATGGTATTAAATGTACAACTAGGATATTTTGAAGTGTGAAACAAGATGTTAAATTGGTTAAAAAATAACGTGCGTAAATGCAGAGTGATTATATAATTTTTCTGTATGTACAAAAATAACTAATACACAATAAATATGTTGCATCTTTAAAAAGTTACGAAATACTTATGTTTAAATATGTTTTATCAAACAATGCATACGACTTTAAAAACCTTTTTGTCATATTTATGATTTTCTGTAAAATATATTTCCTTTCCGTATAACCATAACAAAAAGGTTTTATTTATTTTTTCATTTTTTTGATACTAGTGATTTCCGGCATAAAACAACACACTTAACACAAGTTTCCAAACCTGAGTTCCGTGTGGCGGTATAAACACTTCACTGAAACCTTAGTTTGGAAAGTTGGGTTTCCGAAACTGAGGTTTGAGCCGACGATAGAAACGTACCGATTGTTGACCGAAAGACTAAATACACAGACTGATAGTGTTATAAGGCAGCAGTACGCCCTCCAAAGATATTTTATCATCTAGTATTGATAAGATTTTTACTGCTGTTACGATAATCATTTTATGAAATTGTGAGCAAAAACAAAACTACAGAGTGACGCCTTGCGTAGTTTACCAATAATATTAAATGGAAGCTGTGACAGCAGAATCACATCCTCAATGACNTTACTGCTGTTACGATAATCATTTTATGAAATTGTGAGCAAAAACAAAACTACAGAGTGACGCCTTGCGTAGTTTAGCAATAATATTAAATGGAAGCTGTGACAGCAGAATCACATCCTCAATGACTTTAAATGTACATCATTAAAGGATGTATGCTAGCAACCCTTAGCATATGCCGCTGCTTTTGCTTGTGACCTTATTGACCTCAAGTGGTTGTATAGAATAACACTGTGGCGGCACCTTGCCCCCATTTTACTTGTTCAGTTTGTTTCACCTCTGCCTCTCAAATTTCTCTGTAGTTAATTAAGACATATGGGTCACCATAAATGTATTATTTGTTTATAAGTTATTATCGTAAAACTTATATTAAAGTTTAAAATTTAAAAATTGACTCAGTTTACTGGAATTACCGCAACATTTATTCTGAAAGCAACTGTTTCTATAATACTTTTGCAAGTGTGACTACAGTAAGTTAGCCAATTTTTTCAGCGTCTTGCATGAGAATATATGAAGTCAGTCTACGCCAATTTCTAAGATTCTCATAATTTTTGCCGTGTGCAAACCATTTTTATTTTAAGTGTTCGCTCAAATTAGGTAAGGGGGGGAGGCAAATTCGGGATTAAGAGGATCTGTTCAAGTAGTGCACGCAGACGAATTTGACATACTGGTTTCTACTTTCTGTAAGCATTGTAACGAGTCTTCCAACCACAAAAATTTTTGAGTTTGTTGAACAGATGTAACATTTCCTTTGATGGTATATCTGTTTTTTTTTTTTAGTATAATTGCAAGCTTACATTATAAGTGTTAATCTGTTTACCTGACTCAAATGTCGGGTGCATGACCATTTAAATCCAAAATCGAAGATGCTAGTGTGAGGATCCTTATAATAAATTTATATCGATTTGTTTTCATAGTACTCGCCATTACCGAGGTCTACTTTTCGAGGCAGGGGGTAAGTTCCTGAAGTCCTGGCTCTAACGTGTCGTGTCGGGCACCTGTCCAGAAATATTGAAAGTAGTTAGTTGTCAACCTAACTGTTTGGTGGGGAAAGCGCCAACGAGTTTCAACTCCCGCCTGTGTCAGCCATTTGCTGTTTGTGATGTGAGCGCGGCACCTCATGTTATCAGTTCTCGGGAACATTTGGGTGTTTCGTAGCCCTTTCTGTCAGTCACACGTTTTATGTTTAATTCATAAAGTTTAACTTGCTTATGGCTGAAAGTTCTCAGACTACCGGTAATTTGTGTTTAAGTAGCTGTGAGTGAAACAAATCAAAACGAATATAGCTGGGAATAGAAACAGTTCTTGGTAGGAGAGTTGTTTATCAAATACTAAACTTGTTATTTGGGCCTACACACTTATGTTAATATTTTTATTTTTTTACAAATTTGNAGTTGTTTATCAAATACTAAACTTGTTATTTGGGCCTACACACTTATGTTAATATTTTTATTTTTTTACAAATTTGCTGAAAAGTTAAAAAAAAATTACCTACGTGCCTTATTACTTCCACTTATCCAAAGGCAACTAAGTAAATTCAAGTTGAACGGCAAGTTTGCTGCAAGCTTACATGCTATCTCGNACTTCCACTTATCCAAAGGCAACTAAGTAAATTCAAGTTGAACGGCAAGTTTGCTGCAAGCTTACATGCTATCTCGGAATATGGCTGTGTTAGTTGGTGAGCATATCACACAAATATCTGATGTATACATATTCAGTACAACATACTGCTGAATTTTGAACACACTCCCTAGGACAAAGGATTTCTGGAAAACATACTTTTTAAAGCCTTCTTTATTCCCTGGATGCGACTTTTTATTAGCACAACAAACAAAGCTTTATGCGCGTTACAAAGTGCCGTTGCAGATAATTTTTGGCAGTAGGTATGATTTCCTCGCTCTTCTGTTTTGCTTTGATAAACCCAAAGTTTTATTCATNTGCAGATAATTTTTGGCAGTAGGTATGATTTCCTCGCTCTTCTGTTTTGCTTTGATAAACCCAAAGTTTTATTCATGTTGCCCAAACGAATATCCTGGTACCGGGAAAAGGAAAGTAACCTCCACATTAAATAATTTAGCTCCCCACAAAGACAACAAGATTGTCACAGTGTTATTATTCTGCCTTCCACAGGCATCATAAAGCATAACAACATGCTTAAGGCGCCCGTCTACCTGGCGCTTGAACTGCGTTGCAGAGTGTTCCAAATACACGTTTTTCAACGAAACTATTGAGCGTGCGTCCAACGTGCTGATCTACGAAAAGAACACGCACTTCAGACGAGAGCTGTTCAGTACTTTCAAAATATCACGTACGTTAGAAACATCAATTCAGAGTACTCCAAAACCGCTAAAAACGGCCTTTCCAAGGCGCTGTAGCTCAAAATGCACGCATCAGATACATACAAAACTACTATAGGGGCCTGCACTGAACCTTCCTGAAGACTTCCCACTAATAAAATTATATGGTCACCGCTGAAAGTCCCATAGGTACACGCAGCACGAGAACACTGCACGCCAGTTCAGAGCCTTGTGTAGACGGGCGCCTTAACATTAGGAAATACAATCAACTTATTGCAAAGCATCGTGAATGAATGATACTACGAAGTAGGAGCCTTTTTGGCTTGCATTTTCATTAAAAAAATACAGTTAGTATTAATCAGAATTGTGTATGTGGACTCTAAATGCATACAATAATTCAAAGGCGTGTGTAAAATTGACTGGTGGCATTTAATTAGGGTATAGGCAGATTCTGTAAATAATTAAATTCAAGAGAAGTGGGGTCAGTTATAGCTTTATAAATGGACCCTCTTTTTATTGCAAAACCTGTGTGTTTTAGGGATCATATCCTGAAGTTTCAAGGAATACCGAGATCAAGTTTAAGTTCTTGTTCAGAAGCAGTACCAGTGTCTCGTACACCAGTTTTAGCCTGCTTAAATCCATTATTTTAGTGTTCCTTGAAATACGGGAAGTAAGTTTATTGAGAGGAAATTCTTACAGACCAGAATTCCATCCTGGAGACAAATAACCTTTTCGAAATCTAGGTAAACTATCCGAGCGATAGGGAGCATTTAGGGTTCCGCCTGGATTATGGAATTGTTTTACTTGTCCTAGTCCTACAATCGCGGAATGACTAAGTGTGATCCAGATGCGCTTATCACACTCATCATCGCCTCTACGCGCAGGGCTTGCAGTCTTTACGTCAGCATCTTGTTTCTCTATATAGTTATGTAGCCGCCGTCGGTGACTGGTAGAATTATTGAACCTCTGCGTCGGGGTGGAGAAGTCACTGTGTTCCATTTTAAGTTTTGGCGCGTTTAATGGATTTTCGATTGAAGACTTTTTCGAGTTTTGAGGATTTTGTTGCCATGTTTAATCAAGTTTTTCATTGTTTTCGACGTTTGATGTATTCGAAATTTGACTTTTTTGCTTGCTGTAGGCATTTATCCCAGAGGTGTAATAATTAAGATAAGTTGGGTGCATGTCTCTAGACAACCTCAAATACCCTGCACAGGTTTTTACGTACATAAATAAGTTTTGTTTGTAAACGCCAGTTTCAGCCACGTTCACTTAAAAAAAAATTGCACATTAAGAACTTGAATATAAAACAATCTTGTAGGGGTTGTTTTTAAATGCCATTACTAGGACATTTTTACGCCTGTGGAACAGGTATTAACATTTTTTTCCCTCTGAAAATCTGCCCACCGTTCGGCAGCCTGGCTTGGAAACATCAGCCTCCAATAGACGTACAAAACGTGGTTAGGTAAGCAAGGGGAAACTACCTTGTCATTTGATTCAATTTCTTGATTGAAGTTTTGAGTAGCAAAATATAATTTAGTTTCTTGACCAGTGCTTATGAACAGCAACCGTCCGTATCCACTCAGATTAAAGTATTATGGGTTCTCTCTGGAGCTACTCTGGTTCCCTTAAACCTGACAATATGACCTTCAGTACTTTTAAAACCTGCGATCATTTCACGTATTTCTTTGCAGATAAATGAAAAATTTGCTCCGACAAATGCATAAGTGTTTATAACCTTTCATAGTACTCAGAGTTTTCTGTTCAAAATTTTTAATGCAGTTAAGAGTATTTCACACCAACATTTTGTGTAGNCTTTCATAGTACTCAGAGTTTTCTGTTCAAAATTTTTAATGCAGTTAAGAGTATTTCACACCAACATTTTGTGTAGAGAATATAAATGAAGTTGCTGCTGTAATTTTGTTAGTTTGGTGCCTTTCTACAGACAGAGTCGAAATTCATAGAGAGGAGACTTGTGTTAAATGGAGCGGTCTGACCCCAGCCGAAGTGATGAGGTGTATGT
The DNA here is from genome assembly GCA_002778355.1 of Clitarchus hookeri. Taxonomy (NCBI): domain Eukaryota; kingdom Metazoa; phylum Arthropoda; class Insecta; order Phasmatodea; family Phasmatidae; genus Clitarchus; species Clitarchus hookeri. The sequence continues at coordinate 73,912 of NQII01001603.1, forward strand.
CTATTCGCGGTTTCTTCACACTTTTTTTAATCAAACCTTTAAGAAAATTAACCCCACGCCCAACGTGTTTGATTCTTCCCTTAATATGCCGTGTATCAAGCTCTTTGTAGTTTTGTTTAAATAAAATTGCCTTTATTGGTTAACTTATAAAAACATTATAAAGTTAAATGTATAATATTTAATTTGTGACTAACACGAATAAAAACTAGGGTAAAAATAGGTGTGGTGGTAATGGCTGGTAAGAAATAATTCTCATGCAAAATATTATTGCGCACAAATGCGTTGCGGTGTCACTTTGGTGTAATTTTCTGAACTTTAAGCTTAGTTTGCATGAAGCGGAAGAATATCCAAGTATAACGATAGCAGGGCTTCAGAAAATTGGAAGTCACGTTGAGTGGCCTTGTGTGAAAATTCCACTCCCGCCTGGGAGCGGAGCAGAGACCGCAGTGGCGAGAGGTTGGCGATTAACCGCCAAGAGAACTGCCGTTGTCAATTTTTAAGTCTCGCATCTGCATTTTGCACAAATGTGGAAGACTTTCAAGGGGGGATAGTTTGTCGCCCCCCACGTAGCTCTGGTGCTTCCAATTGTAAGCTTTACGCAGACACGCATCATTACATACAAAGATAAGCCACTCTACTACAGCCTTGCGTTGTAGTCTACGCTGCGACAACAGCTGTCCACGGAGTCCAGCAGGGCCCACGCCGGACTTGACCCGGAGCGCACCAAATGACCACACTCCAGGTCTCTCTGCCCTGGTCTTAGTCCTTTAGCTTAAACGTGTCTGGGCGAAAAATTAAAACCTCGCGTATGGTAAACAGAATTTTACTTTAAAATATCCTTAAACACCACTTTTAATTAACTTCACAATAACTTGTTACTTACGTGAAAAAAAAACAAAACTTCACAATTTAAGAATCTTTGTGACCATTTAAAAAATGCTGTTCCTTAAATTGCCCATCAATGATTCTTAGCTGTGGCGTAATTTGATTACGGCGCAATGTGCAAGATTTTATTTGTATGTTGTCTGAAAGCAACGTCTAACATTTTTACACTCTACTGTAATCCGTCTGGCCTTCACCTTCAAATTATTTCAGAGAATTCTCGACACTTAGCAACACAATATATTGAAGCTAATCACTTAAATAGTTTTCATAAAACCTAAAAACAATATATATGTGCAGTAATTTGTGAAAGATCAATTTCGCACAAACATTTTGGTTTTCTTGTTAAACATTTAAAATTAAGAATATGGAAGAAAAAAAAAACTTTACACCAACATAAAAAGTTGCACGAGAAAATAACTCCCTACAAATATTGAACAACAACTTTGTTGTTTCTTAAATGTTTCAGATTATCTTGTCAGAGTTTCCTCTGGCGATAGTCATTTTATAAATTTCCCTCGCCAGATAACAGTCAGTTATGTTTTTTTTTTCTGTCCTTGAAAGGCATAGTTACCTAGGCAAACAGTGTGAAGTGTAGTCTAGTGTTTCTTGTGCAAAAAAAACTACTTCCAATGAGCTGGTGTGTGTAATATAGCGTCCGCACGAGCATCACCACACTCTAAGGCGCCAAATACAAGTGTTGCAGAAAACTTCCACGTGATCAACTCAGCCGAGAGCCCAGCAAGCGGCAGCGTGAGAAATGTATTACAAAATACTGCTATTGCATGTAATCCAGCTGTATTATCTTTAAGATTCATCCAGAGACTACATTTCTACCAAAATCACATAGGTGTAGTACGTATTAAACCTTTCACATTTTTACTCTTGTACTAAAATATTGCAATGCCGATTCATTTTGCAAGGTTGTAATTAGAGTACCGTGTGCCAAAAAAAACCGTTACGTTTTTTCAATTTCTATGTTTACCAAAAATTCTGTACTGAATGAACTGCGCTTTGTTCTCCTACGACTAAGTTATAAAATGGTAATTAATAGTTTATTCGAATGCATTCACCAAATAAATTAAAATTACCAAAACGTACCACATGCAATAGCTGAAAAAATATTTTTTTTTACACGCGTATGCATATTTAATTCAAACATGCGACACTAACAAGCGTTTCGTATTCGAAAAGCAGGGCTGTGCGATGTAAATACATCGACTTTATGTAAGTTCAGATGCAGTAGTGTGTCTCACGGACTGCAGCAAAGCAAGTTACATGTAGAGACATGCAGACATGCTGGAAGTTTGAAAACATTCATCAACGCGTTATGGAGAAGTGTCCTACAAATTAGCAGAAACGACCAGAGAGCATTTTAAAAGAATCTATTCATTTGTATAAAATATAAGAGAATTTCATATGCAGAGGACTTCTTTCCATGCATTTCTGTTATCGATATTGCATTCAACGTTTGGGCCAATATACGTAGCTCTTTTTTTTTTTTCCACAGTAAAATCTCTTTAAATTCACTTAAATTAAGTTATTCCAAAATGTTAAGATCCAATGGACGCGGGAGTATTTGAATGCGAGTAATCTGAGATATCGAGATAGAAACATTGCGAGTGCGTACTACGTTCTCTACTTTCCTCTTAAGTTCCTGTTTGAACATTTTTAATTTACACTTAGTTGCCATGTTAATTTTATCAGTCTGCTTTTAGATCACCGAAACCAAAATTCGAGTAGCATTAGAGATATTGCCGTGAATTTTTTTCACTGCCACCCCTCTCCCCTTAGCCCTGTTCCACCACAATCACTCTTTTTCTTCTTCGTTTTAGCTACCTCTGTTGGGCATTCGTTTTCGCTTCCTATATCGAATAGGCTTACCAAGAATTAAGATTTATTGCCCTTCCTGTTGGCAGCAAACACCAATGTCAAGTCTTATCTCTCATGTTAACCACGTGTCAGAAGTGAGAGCACACATCAGTTACAGCAGTTTTCCACAACAAATCATTTTCCTTTATACACTTTTCCCAAACGAATGAAACTATGCTAACTCTTCAGTGTTAGCAATTTCGTAGTACAATTTTTTTTTTTAAATCACGCGAAACTATATATTCAGATCTATTTTAATTCCGTTTCGAGCTAATTTAACTAATACGAATAGCAACGCACGTCTGCATAACATTATAGATCGGTATGCAGCAGGCAGTCATAAAAAGCGAACCAGGATAACAGATCGCTTCAAAGCAGACTCGTTCAAGAAGTGGAAATGCCCAACAGCGAATTCTAGACGCAACACTAGTGTGTTGCAATGGAAACATACCAAAATTTCAAGCACTAAGATTATTTAGTTTTAATAATTTGAATCCATTCCAGACACAGTTAAAACACTGCAATATTCAGGAGTGGAGAGAATTGACTCCTTGTAAACATTAAGCATACTGGATGGGCAAAAAAAATTCTAAGTGCAAGATATATCCACGTACTAAGCATTACCAAATTATTTCACAATGCTAATGTGTGTACTAATTCACTTAGAGAACCTTAATTTCAAATTATCTGAAAAGAGATAAAGTAGTAGGGTATAAGAAATTTAAACATAAGAATTTATTGTATATAAAATTTACACTAAATTAACATAAAATATTTTGTATAATATGAATAAAAACATTTTAAAAATAGAGTAATGAATATGCGTATTAAAATGCTTCAAGTAAATATATACATTATAAACTTTATGCCTACTAAAAATACCTCCATCCCAAAACCCTGGGACAATTTATTACAGTAGTAATAAAAAACTTTTTAACACAAATGGATTGTGTTATATAAAACAATCTACTTTGCACAAACAATATTAAAAACCTCAAACTTTTTTCAACTTAAATTTTCTCTGGCAAGTACAAGTGTTTACGAGCGCTTGCGGAGGAAAGAAATCCAACTGCGTGGTCGTGGGGAGTCTTGTTCCCTCTCTTCGTGAGATGCCGACTGCAGTTCTGTCGACTGCTGGTCCTCGCAGCTGTCTTCACGTATGGTTTCCAAAGAGTGGCGATTCTCCGCTTGCATGGAGCCCTGCTCCATAGAGTCCGTGCACACTTGTGGGTTCTCCGCTTGCATGGAGCCCTGCTCCATAGAGTCCGTGCACACTTGTGGGTTCTCCGCTTGCATGGAGCCCTGCTCCATAGAGTCCGTGCACACTTGTGGGTTCTCCGCTTGCATGGAGCCCTGCTCCATAGAGTCCGTGCACACTTGTGGGTTCTCCGCTTGCATGGAGCCTGCAGGCTCCTCTGCCTGCAGTTCCGTAGTCTCCGCTACGCCAGAGCCTGCATCTGCGATTGTACCTCCCGACTTATCGTTCCTGGATTCTTCTAGTCCCTGAAACACGTGCACTAAACTAAGTCTCGTGCAACTGCTGAGGTACTCTTTTTTTACCTCTTTATAAAATGGGCAAAACAGGTGAATGAAAAAAAAAATACCACCAGTGTATCAATATAATGCATTTAATATAAAATAACTTGCCAATACCATTGGGGCCACGGTGGTGTAGTGGTAAAACTACTCTCCTCCCACCAAGGCGAAACGGGTTCGATTCCCAGTGGGGTCACGCCCGGATTTTCATAAGTGAGAATCGTGCCGGACGATGCAGCAGGTTGGCGGGTTTGCTGGGGGATCTGTATTTTTCGTCAATACCCAGATGATTTCAGANCCCACGAACACTTTCAACAAATTGTTTTAACTACCGAGGTGTAATACATATGAGTAAATAACAGATGTAAACGTTATGCAAGCTCAGAATTTAATTTATACAAGTTGACAAAGCTTTTTTTTTTTAACGTTTGTTTGCCAGGCAGATTGAATTTTCATATTTTTCCCAGTTTAGTGTTGATATATTGTCTGGGAAAGGGGAGGATAAAATATTTTTTTGAAACATTTTGTTATGTAGTTTTGTGGTTTTCAAAACTTGCAGTAAAACGCCTATCCAAGATGTGAAACACAGAGGGCATATTTCACGGTTAATCTTATGAAAGTGTTAACGCCACAATGCATGAATTCTTTGTGCAGGTAGATTTATGGATGGTATGAGAAATTAACAATGATATAGCAAATGCACAACAAGAGACTGTACTGCTCTTTATTAGTTTAACTGTACACAAAAATCTACAGCTCCTTTGAAGACAAATTCAACTTTACTATATGGCTAAGTTGACTTCTGTATTTCTCAAAGATGCGAAAATTGTCTGCATATGTTCTCATTATTTCCCAAAAATAATTGCAGATGCTTTAAAAAAAAAAAAAAATTATGGAGTTTTCAAAATTCATTCTGGCTTACGCTGCTGATTAAATTACTTTGTTCTTTGTATACTTTAATGCTTTGCGTATAGTCAACAGTAAACTAAAAATCTCAAGGCAAATACGAACCTTATGTTCAGTAACAGGTAGAACTTCATACATATTTTGGTAGACGTTCTTCCATCTCGCTTGTAAGGATTTTATCTGAAACAAACCATTGCTAAAGTTATCACAAAACTAGCAACATAACTATAGAAGTAAATTAAAATAACCGAGTCTGTCGCATGGTCTAGTTTCAGAAATCGTCGTGGAATCAACAATTNATTTTATCTGAAACAAACCATTGCTAAAGTTATCACAAAACTAGCAACATAACTATAGAAGTAAATTAAAATAACCCGAGTCTGTCGCATGGTCTAGTTTCAGAAATCGTCGTGGAATCAACAATTTCTTGTTATATTCATGCGAGATATTCCCGATAATTTTAAGTTTCTCTACATAGGCCAGCATTAATATTATATCGTAAATTACTTAAGAACATCTTATATTTTATATGAAACTATGTGAAAGTTTGTGGTTATTGCCGCCAAGTTAGTTTTTTTTCCCCTGAAACATTTGTGCAATTTAAGCTTTTAACCTTCAAGTAAATTATGTCTTAAAATATAGACTATTGATATGTTGGGAGCGAATGAATTACAAATTTTATGATGATACGACTGACGTGGGAATTTGGATTTATTTCTCGAGCACAAAAAGAGCTGCACAAGTTACACATTTGAGCCAATCACGACAGTACTTTTAGTCACTATTCCTGTGCAGTTTACAAGTGCAATACTTAATGGTAGTCATTTAATGAGGAAGTTTGCTTGTACGATCATACTGAAATNTTTATTTCTCGAGCACAAAAAGAGCTGCACAAGTTACACATTTGAGCCAATCACGACAGTACTTTTAGTCACTATTACTGTGCAGTTTACAAGTGCAATACTTAATGGTAGTCATTTAATGAGTAAGTTTGCTTGTACGATCATACTGAAATTTTTTTTTTCAAGTTATTGGGCAATATTTTTGGGTCACTAAATTTTTGGGGTGTCAATCTTTTTCAAGTCCGGTGCGTTCTCCTGCCTAGACACCGACGAGACTATGCATTTAATACATTGCGATGTGATTTTACATGAATGTAACCATCTACAACTATGTAAAATGCGTAGCTTAACATTTTTAAAATTTTTTTTAACTCATTCGACGTCTTTTGATACTACAAAGGTTAAAATTATCACCAGAATTTCCCTCACCATCTCAGACTCCACTGGAGCCGTTATGTTGGTCCGCCGAAATGGCGTCCGCTCAGGGAAAAAACCCAAAGTGAAGTGCAGTGGAGAGATTTGCTCCGTTAACACACACACACACACACGTGTGTGTGTATATATGTATGTGTAATATATATATATACCACCGGTAAATTTAGGCCAACACGAAGTTTGCCACACCCAAACCCTCAAGTGTGACTTTCTTGTACCATCTTCCACCTTGCCTACACTGACCCTCTCACTGCGGAGGCCGGGAACACCATTAGAAACGAGAATGTAGAGGAAGCCCAACAACAATTTTTCAGATTTAAATTCATCGAGCTTCTCAGGAACTACAGATGCCACGAGCAACTCGTTCAAAATATTCTCAGACAGCGGTTGCGTCTATGCATACTTCAGCTCCCGTGGAAACTGTACAAGAGGATAACCCACGGCGATACCCTTTCGCGTAAGAGATTCTGCATCGAATCTGCAAATACCAGAACTTTGAAGACGAAGGTAATGTTTTCCGAAGAAGCCTCTTCGCATATCAAGAACATTAAACAGCACGGCATCGTTAGCTTTTACGACTCAAGTCTTGAACTTGATGTTTAGTGCGGCCCCAGGGGCGACATTATCGGGCCGGTTTTCTTGGTAGAAAACCGCTCGCGGGATTCTCAAATGTTAACACGCTGGAGCTCCATGCTCACCCTCAGCTGGAACACTTTTCCCCAAACACGATGTCTTAACAGGACTGCACTCAACCCTGTTGCTACTGGCCAGTGTACGGAAAGCTCTGGATGAAACTTCTCCAGGCCACTTCATAGTAAGAGACGGTCCGACGTATTGACCTCCAAGTCTCCTGTCTATAACATCATATCCATTAAAGACAGTTCAAGGCCACGTTTCACCAAAGGAGTTCACGTAGGTCGCAGATTTTTGTTACGAACTATTTTTAACTGTCAAATATTACATTTTTGTTGCCCACTTTGTAAGAACCTGCCATCATTTGAGGAATTTCATTTTAGTCAGCGTATACAGCTGAAATCGCGAAAATTTGAGACTGTTTACAATTTACTAAAATTTAGGTCAACCGTTTAAGAGATTAAAATATTTTTATTTAAAACAATTTGGGCAATAGTCTCCCAATCTTAGAATACTTACGTTTTCCTCATTACGACAGACTACAATTCGAAAGATTTTGCTTACTTACATTTTTCTTTAAGTCTCATCCTTAGAAGCCACGAGTTTCCAGANCAGACTACAATTCGAAAGATTTTGCTTACTTACATTTTTCTTTAAGTCTCATCCTTAGAAGCCACGAGTTTCCAGAATGTCTAGTATTACGGGTGAACCAACTGAACACAAATGTGTGTGCTCTTAAAAAATGCGCAGTACTGATAAGTTACCACTTTAACTGAGAGGGTTTTAGGAAGCTCAAATATTAGCTCTCCAAACAAAATTTCNCGCAGTACTGATAAGTTACCACTTTAACTGAGAGGGTTTTAGGAAGCTCAAATATTAGCTCTCCAAACAAAATTTCTGGTAAAAAAAGTTCCGAAATTACATCATTAGTCATCCAGTATAAGAGTTCGTTAGTAAATATAACGAGTTTCTTTAAGATTTAAAGAACTTATCAAAATATTTTGATAACAGTTAGCGTTTATTCAGAGTATTGATTAATGCAAGCTAGAAGAAAGCGTTTTAGTATGCGCAAGGTTTTTTGCAACAGGGGAATTGCGATGCATGGCATACGTACTTTTACATATTTACACGTTACTTCCATAATCAAGATTGTAAAGATACGATTCCGAATTGAACTGTACCATCCCCGAACCATCAGTTTGCAGTAAGTTCTGTTCAAAGGCTACTCACCATTCTGCTGGCAGAGGTAGCTGTTGTCGCCCCGTGCAGAGTGGAGGCAAGGTAGGTCGACATACTGTTGAACTTCTTCAGTAGCTGCATAGCCATACCCACGATCCATCGTGGTGTGGACACTGCCTCTTTCTCCTCTCTTCCTACTTCGACACGCACATTATCCACTGTCGCTGATGTACCTGCTGACAGGAGTGGTGAGTATTAGAGTTGCAAAACCAAGAATAATGCACCTGAAGGCCCCCACATTTGGGGAATGCAGAAATCTACAAAAATAAAGCAATAAGTTCTGACAAATGGAGCAGCACGTGCAAACATTGAGACACTGACAAAATAAATATAGATATACTTAAGTAAATGTTTTTGAAGCTGCTGAAATGCAGTGGCATTGAGTTTCCTCACCGTTAGTGTGCACAGATGAAGTGAGCATGCCACATGTAAGAACAAGACAACCGACAGGCTTCAGTCTGACCACTGGAAGAGTTACCACACGACACTTAATTCTGGGCATGGCTGTGGCGGTGGGTTTCTTCCGGTTTGTGTTTGTAGACTCCGAATTTTACGTTGATACACAGTGGCCGTATTGAAATAAGTTTTTGCCATATACCTTTGGTTATGCAAAAAAAAGTTTTTAGTCTGCTTAAATAGTTTAAAACTACGGTCATTTCTTCAGGTTATATTAATAATACCGATAGGACTTTTTCAAGAATTACTCAGGAAATAATATCAAGTAAATTTGTTTTCTTCAAGATATTTAAGTAAAGATTAACTTTGGAAGTTTGCGAATTGCTCTTATTTAAATATAGAAGAGTGGGATATGTTATCCTCGCGAATGTCTTCTACGGCATATACATTCAAAGAGTTATCTTCNATTTAAATATAGAAGAGTGGGATATGTTATCCTCGCGAATGTCTTCTACGGCATATACATTCAAAGAGTTATCTTCTTACTTTTTCCGACTTCATATTTGTACTTAGACTTGAGATTCTAGTGTTGAAATATTCCCACTATATATTTTCAATGCTTATCCATGGCAGTCTGTTCAATTGTGAGACATCTTGGCAACCGAACAGTTATTTGGAAACACATTTCTAAGCAGAAATATGAGCAACTACGCACACGCCTTAAAGCCGTAGCCTATACAGCAGGTCAGAGTTTGTGTCCCTCACTCGCTAGATACTAGCGCGGTTGTCACATTGCTCGCCACAAATGCCTGCGGCTGCAGAGGCGAGTGTAATATCAGGGCTTTTGAGCGACGAGTAGCATGCCATCTTCGATCTACTTTGACTACATTGTTATTTCTGAACAAACAGCTGCCTGTCCCAACCCGTATGAAATAAATCAACCCTTTCCTCTGCGCGCAAAACAAGTTTTATGATTAACCCGAAATTATGATTATTAATTCATAACTTGGCAAGTGTGGTCGCACAACACGGAATTTTATACAAATGTTAAGGCGAAACACACCACAAAACTATTTCAAGAAAATTTTATGGCTAGAATAACTGCTCATCTTTGATCACTCATTTCGTATACTTTGCGATATTAACTCTTCAGCTCTAAATTCAAATACTGTACCGCCTTAAGCTTGCATGTACAATTTTCGTAGTTTGCCTACAACCAGAAGGTATATTTGACTCTTGCTTTAATAATAGTTAAATCAATGGAAATTAAAGAAATTTACTATTTTGGCAGATTATGGGAGTCTTTTAGACAAAGGTTGGCCTACAAAATATAAGTCCTCACTTTCAAGTTAATGTTTTGATGGTGCTATTAAGGTGGTGAAGCAGATAAGTTNTGGCCTACAAAATATAAGTCCTCACTTTCAAGTTAATGTTTTGATGGTGCTATTAAGGTGGTGAAGCAGATAAGTTTCAGAAGATAAATATATACTATGCCAACATACTAACCTGCGACCGTTAAACCTTATTTACAGATATTTTTTTATATTATAGAATTTAAAGCTGTTACAAAATATTCAAGACAAAGAAAAAGAAATTTAGTTTTCATTTGTAGCACAGTGTTTTAATACTACAGACACTAGGTTTTAAGCATTGAAGTACCAAAATACATCACTGGGACTATGATCTTTTGAAGTATACTGCGAAGAAATACTACCAAGTTTTGCTTATCTTTGGAATACGATCAAGTAACAATGTTTTGATCTACGAGACCTATAGTTGGNATTTAAATATAGAAGAGTGGGATATGTTATCCTCGCGAATGTCTTCTACGGCATATACATTCAAAGAGTTATCTTTTTACTTTTTCCGACTTCATATTTGTACTTAGACTTGAGATTCTAGTGTTGAAATATTCCCACTATATATTTTCAATGCTTATCCATGGCAGTCTGTTCAATTGTGAGACATCTTGGCAACCGAACAGTTATTTGGAAACATTTCTAAGCAGAAATATGAGCAACTACGCACACGCCTTAAAGCCGTAGCCTATACAGCGGGTCAGAGTTTGTGTCCCTCACTCGCTAGATACTAGCGCGGTTGTCACATTGCTCGCCACAAATGCCTGCGGCTGCAGAGGCGAGTGTAATATCAGGGCTTTTGAGCGACGAGTAGCATGTCATCTTCGATCTACTTTGACTGCATTGTTATTTCTGAACAAACAGCTGCCTGTCCCAACCCGTATGAAATAAATCAACCCTTTCCTCTGCGCGCAAAACTAGTTTTATGATTAACCCGAAATTATGATTATTAATTCATAACTTGGCAAGTGTGGTCGCACAACACGGAATTTTATACAAATGTTAAGGCGAAACACACCACAAAACTATTTCAAGAAAATTTTATGGCTAGAATAACTGCTCATCTTTGATCACTCATTTCGTATACTTTGCGATATTAACTCTTCAGCTCTAAATTCAAATACTGTACCGCCTTAAGCTTGCATGTACAATTTTCGTAGTTTGCCTACAACCAGAAGGTATATTTGACTCTTGCTTTAATAATAGTTAAATCACTGGAAATTAAAGAAATTTACTATTTTGGCAGATTATGGGAGTCTTTTAGACAAAGGTTGGCCTACAAAATATAAGTCCTCACTTTCAAGTTAATGTTTTGATGGTGCTATTAAGGTGGTGAAGCAGATAAGTTTCAGAAGATAAATATATACTATGCCAACATACTAACCTGCGACCGTTAAACCTTATTTACAGATATTTTTTTATATTATAGAATTTAAAGCTGTTACAAAATATTCAAGACAAAGAAAAAGAAATTTAGTTTTCATTTGTAGCACAGTGTTTTAATACTACAGACACTAGGTTTTAAGCATTGAAGTACCAAAATACATCACTGGGACTATGATCTTTTGAAGTATACTGCGAAGAAATACTACCAAGTTTTGCTTATCTTTGGAATACGATCAAGTAACAATGTTTTGATCTACGAGACCTATAGTTGACAGCACTACTGAAAAGTTTAAAAGAAACCAAGAGAGGAGTCAAGTCTGCATTATCATTTCTTGCTGCCCTTTTCAACCGTGGCATGGAGGCAAGGCAAAATGCTGGCCGCAACAAAGAACTACATGTTAAAACCCAAGACAGTAGTTACCATACACAATTACTCTAAAATTGCCGTAATCTTATAATACTGAGTAGTTTGCAGTACGAGATAAATATAAAATTGCCTTNACACAATTACTCTAAAATTGCCGTAATCTTATAATACTGAGTAGTTTGCAGTACGAGATAAATATAAAATTGCCTTTCTGTAAATCAACGTCTATTTAAATAACTGGGACTTCATTGATACAGTGTGGAGGCACTAAGCGTACAAGAGATCTAAGGGGCCCACCAACCTTCAAACCATAGGTATTTGTAAAAGTCTTGTGCTGTTTTTAACACGTACTCCAACTGCTTCTTCGTGGCTTGTGCAGAGGAGTGTTTTTCCAAGGCTTGGGCAACGTCCGCCACGTAACTGTGCAGCTTTGCGTACATCTCACTGGCAACCTGAAACATTCAAAGGAAATATTCTTATTTCTATCAATTACTGAAAAACAATTGTCATAAAAGACAGCTATTGAAATAACTTAATTTGTGATTAAAAAAGTTTCAGTGTAATAACGAAAACATATTCCGACACCGACGAGTACGCAGCTGACTGAGCATTTCAACAAAACTCCAATACTTAAAAAATCTAATTGAACTGTCATGCCAACACTTCTTAAATTCAGACAGTTAATATACTTTAAGATTTAAATATTCAATCATAATATTTCCCATAAAATGTCTTGCAAATATATTTAACTATTGCTTAAGGTATCTAAATTTAATCACCAAAATATACTGAAATATAAATTGATGCTTGTGGGTATATTTCTGAACATGTNCTTAAGGTATCTAAATTTAATCACCAAAATATACTGAAATATAAATTGATGCTTGTGGGTATATTTCTGAACATGAAAAAAAACTAAGGGTTTGATATTTCCCCATTTCTTACTTTTTTCGGAAGTTTCGTTCAGTAAAATAAAAATACCCTACGTTAAAGAGGATCACGTGACAATTTTCCCAGCTCTAATACAAGACGGGATGTGCAAATAACACCATTTTAGAGCTCGCGCCCAAGACTAGGCCATTCTTGAAACATTACGCAAACTGAAAAATCTCTTTTTTCGAAATATTTATTTACATTTAAAAATCTCTTTACGCAATTTTTATCCAACCACATGTGCCATTACAAGCTGCACTTTACAANCTTAAGGTATCTAAATTTAATCACCAAAATATACTGAAATATAAATTGATGCTTGTGGGTATATTTCTGAACATGTAAAAAAAACTAAGGGTTTGATATTTCCCCATTTCTTACTTTTTTTGGAAGTTTCGTTCAGTAAAATAAAAATACCCTACGTAAAAGAGGATCACGTGACAATTTTCCCAGCTCTAATACAAGACGGGATGTGCAAATAACACCATTTTAGAGCTCGCGCCCAAGACTAGGCCATTTTTGAAACATTACGCAAACTGAAAAAATATCTTTTTTCGAAGTATTTATTTACATTTAAAAATCTCTTTACGCAATTTTTATCCAACCACATGTGCCATTACAAGCTGCACTTTACAAAAATTCCTCATATACTACAATTAGAGCATTTCAAGTATTGCGACCCATTAGATTTTTAAAGATCTGGTGGGGAGCGACGATATCTTTTTAAACTTTAATATTTTGATTTAAGGAACTTTTTTTTAATTTGCATCATTCTTTCATCATATAACTGGAATTAACTGAATACGAATTAATTTGAGACATTTTCATATATTAACACTTAAGAAACAACTCACGAAATACCGAAAATAATTGCGCGTGTACAAAATTAGTTCTTGATAATAGTCATTGAAATCCTTCAAATAGTGTGGTTCAAAACTAGCAAATAACCCCATACTTCAGCGATTTTTGTTCCATTGCGGAAAGAAGCGTGTTAGGTATGGGGCTAAGCACAAAAACCAAGATCGAACAGGGCATGTGATCAATCAAAAACAGATTACGCAACTATTTTGCCACATTTCTCAAACAGGCCCTCCTAACGAATATTCCACTGAAAATAAATTTAAAAAAAAAAAAGTATTTTGGAAAACCATGCTCTCTTAAACCTGCAGGAATGATCATACTTTAGTATATTGAAAACAAGTTTTCAGCCAAAGGAACTAAGTTTCCTCCACGCCAAAGTACTGCACCAGATGTGGTTGCTACAGATGTATTATTGTATCTACACGTAATTTCTACGTAAGCAATCAGACTATTTTTTCTTCCAACAACTGCATTTTAAACTGCTATAAAATATCCTGTGCCAATGAAGGATTTGTATAAATATAGGATATGCCTACCTTCTCCATACTGTGGGGGGCAGTAGCTCTGTATAATAATTTTTCACTAACCTGCGATAATTATCTGCTTTATTAAAAACATGTGTGATTAAAGTGCTTTCAAAAAAATTGCTAAATTTTTAGATAAAATCTTGACTTCCATAATTTCTCTTTTCCTTCAGTTATTCAAAATACAATTTAACTTTTATAGTATCTTTATGAAGGTGGAAATACCCCAAAATTGAAGATTTGACACTTATTTCTAGATTTTAATTTCACCAAGTGCGTTCATAAAAACCAACAAGTGAATAAGCAAAATTGGCCCAAGTTTACTTTGAAAACGAGTAATCTAGTATGTACGGTATATAAGTTTCGAAGATAATTGAAATTCCATAAGCTATAAGAACGTAAAGTATTGTTCATAGTTACTGTTGAAGACAGTCATTCCTTAATTTTAGCCCACGGTTTTGCGAGTAATTTAAGGTTTGCTGTAAAACCAGGGACTTTCAGAAGTAACCAGTTANCTTTATGAAGGTGGAAATACCCCAAAATTGAAGATTTGACACTTATTTCTAGATTTTAATTTCACCAAGTGCGTTAATAAAAACCAACAAGTGAATAAGCAAAATTGGCCTAAGTTTACTTTGAAAACGAGTAATCTAGTATATACGGTATATAAGTTTCGAAGATAATTGAAATTCCATAAGCTACAAGAACGTAAAGTATTGTTCATAGTTACTGTTGAAGACAGTCATTACTTAATTTTAGCCCACGGTTTTGCGAGTAATTTAAGGTTTGCTGTAAAACCAGGGACTTTCAGAAGTATCCAGTTACCTATTAAATTATGTAGTTGGTTTGGAAAAGGGGAGGGGGAAGTACAAGACATCCAGTGATACTGCCACCTACGAGATAAATACTACCTACTATAAAACAATTTTATAGATTAATTTTAAAATACAAGAAATACTGAGAAGAATTTAAATTAAATACGTACGAAATTTTAAGTATACTAGTTTGGTAGCACCTAAAACACGTTCGTTTGTACCTGGATCTCAATCCCAAAATACGGCAATTTACTGTATTTGAAAAATATCTAAATATTCAATCTTAGTTATAGCCGAACACTTCACGTAATTCTATTGCATGTAGTTAATTTTGTAAGCGCATGAAAACACACGCAATTTTACAACTGTCTAAATTCGATCCTGTTTTCACGTGCACTTTAATTTACAGCCAGCTGAAGTTTTATATTCTGCTACAAATATGAATTGGGTAGGTGAAGAAATTCTGTAACTGTGCAAAACGTATTCTTACTATTTTAAGAACACAATCTTTTTTTTTTTATATGCGAGCTAGTCATTAATATTAACGACCTTTCACAACAAACTGGCAAAACATATTTTTTTTACAGTAAACGCATTTCGAGTTAACATGTTACGACAATATCTACATCAATTCGATTACTTGCATCGCAGCAACTACTGCTGCTGCGGCCTAGCAGTTATATGGAGAAAATCGCCCTTCATAGAATATTCTAACCTGCGACATATTAGTATTGAAGCTCTACGTATGTAACAAGCAGTTGCTCTAGACAACTTGCCTCTTCAGGACCTCGGCGTACACTAACTACCTTTCCACCTTCCTATACAATAAGTAGCTACACGAGACTGTGCTTATGACGTCATCCACCCGCTACACCAGAGACATCTGTCGATGTCTCGATTATTTGCAAGCAAAGTTCATAACCAGGTAAATGTTGTTTGAATGAAAAAAAACATTCAATCTCTGGTTTTTTATCAATCATTGTAAAATTGTTGTAATATATATATATATTCGTAAACTTTATGCTAGGACATAAAAATTTAAAATCTTACCACAACTTATAATTGCAATGGCTATAATTTTAACAATATTTTTCCTAGCACTACTTTTTTTTTTTTTTTTTTTCAAAACGATTACGATGGCTAACAACAAAGCGCACACAGCCAAAATAAAAAAATAACAATCACAAAAACGGAAAAAGAAGTTATTTAAAAACAACCATTACAAAATTGTATTTCGTAACTGTTTTTTAAGATGCAATATGTTTATTGTGTATTAATTATTTTCGTACCTACAGCAAAATTGTATAATCACCCTGCATTTACACACATTATTTTTAACCAATTAAATATCTTGTTTTAAACTTCAACATATCATATTTAAACATTTCATACCATATTTACATACTAAACTGAAGTTTCGTTGTTTATACCGAGAACGAAACCTAACATTCGACGCGAAACTTGAATTACACCTCCGTTTTGAGATACGGTGAAACCTCACTTTGGCGGCGTGCATGCCGTACACAAACTTTGCTTTCCGAAACCCAGGTTACCGAAACTCTGGTTTCAGGTGTCGGCATAAACGCAGTGACAAACAACTAAACTTAAGTTTCGTTTGTAAATATGGTATGAAATGTACTACTACAATATGTTTAAGTGTAAAACAAGATGTTTTATTGGTTAAAAAATAATGTACGTAAATGCAGAGTGATTATATAATTGTGGTGTAGGTACGACAATAACTAATACACAATAAATATATTGCTTTTTAAAAAAAAAATTACGAAATACCATTTTGGAATTATGTTTTATAAAGTAATGTATGCAACTTTAAATAACTTGTTTGGCAGTTGTATGCTTTTCTGTCAAATGTATTTCATTTTCATATCACCATTACAAAGAGGATAATTTTTTTCATTTTTTTTTTTTTTCATTGTTTTGATATTAGTGATTTCCGGCATAAACAACACAAGAAACACAAGTTCCCAAAACGGAGTTTCGTATGACGGTATAAAAACTTCACTAAATAAAACCGTAGTTTCGAAAGACGGGTTTCCAAAACTGTGGTTTCGGCTGACGGTATAAATGAATACAAACACGGCGCCGCACTTACAACACCAAGCCCATAAATCCGAACAAACATACTACGGCAAATCCCGGAGAACTTTGGCATTGCCTACGAGTATGTGGGAAAAATCGCTACCGGTACTTTGGAATCTTAAGTAGTGAATATTAAAAAGAACACTAAACATGGAATTAATTTAAGAATCACAGAGCAATTTCGTGATTTGCGGTTCGACGGGTTTCAGTTCGGAACACACCTATGCTCGATACGCCAGTCGTGTGTGCTGTTCTCTGTATAAGGCATGCCAAGCTGTTCGTTATAATATTTACTAACATGTTACTATAACAAGCAATTTNTGTGCTGTTCTCTGTATAAGGCATGCCAAGCTGTTCGTTATAATATTTACTAACATGTTACTATAACAAGCAATTAATTTTGGTTTCAGTTTGTTTAAGTACTTTTGTAGCATATCATGAGGTTTATCGTAGCGTTTCAGCGAAGGCGACAAAGTTTGCATTTTTCACTTTTCAGCATTTTAAAGGAATATCTTTCCTACGCCANCAGCGAAGGCGACAAAGTTTGCATTTTTCACTTTTCAGCATTTTAAAGGAATATCTTTCCTACGCCAATTCTGGTAAAACATTGAATGTACGACACCAGTGTTGCAGTCCAAAGATGCTGTGTAAACGCGATTGGGGTTGTCTGTCATAACTCGTTTCAAGCGAAAGACTTGCAAAATTGCAGCAAATCACACCAGAATGCTATGCTGTGGCCTCGACTTATTTCTATGTGAAGACTGTGCATGCAACGTAACTTAAGTAGCATCAGCAGCAGACGACGATTGGCGACCAGAGACGGACAGCCATCTGGCCTGAAGGACACTGACTATTGTTATGAATTTACTTTTTAATCAGTTCATATCTGAAATATGTCATGGGCGTAGCTAAATAATTAGTCGTGATTAGGTAGAGCACAGCAGTATAAGATGGAGTTTATTGAACATAAGGATTACACAATAACTATTTACGTGACTATTGATCGGAGGAGCTTAAATGGAACACCAATATGCTAGTTAATTTTGTATTAAGTATTATTACCTCACACCATTACTATTACAATCTAATTGGAAAGTCCCCACCTTGTTCATGTTGCCGGAGGCTGATTCTAGGAGGCGGTTGACGACGGCCGGACACACCCACCTTCAGTGGTCTTCTCGTTCCAGTGGCCCGACGACAAAAAATACGCCGCTCCCGGTGTTACGCTGGCCTATATCGGGCGCGTTGTTTAATATTTTCCGCCCCATTTACTGGCCGGTGGAGGGGGTTCTGCAGCTGTCTTTCGCAAGGTGTTATTACAATCACGCTAGTGCCCTGGTTCAATGATTGAAGGTGTGATCAGGCAGGCCGTCCAGCTAAGGCCTGANCAGCTAATCACTTCATCACACAATGGACACGTACCGACTGTGTGTAGTGTGGTCTGATGAGTCACACTTCCAACTAATTCGGTGAAATAGAAGAGTCTGCAGTTTGAGAAAATCCCACAAATCCATGGATCCCTCATGACCGAAAGGAGGCTCCAACAGTTAGCGGCGGCTCTGTAATCGCGTGAAATTTGTTTATCTGGCAAACATTAAGACCTCTCGTAAGTTCACAAACTTCTATGATTTGTGAACGTTATGTACACATCCTTTCCCACGAGTTACGCACATTCATGATCCCCTTTCAACCTGACAGGTTTGCGATCTTCGAACAAGTCACTGCACCATCACAAACGTTCAAAACCTTCAAATTATGTAAGATAAACATTGAAGTTTTGGGTCTGCTACAACGTCCACGTTCATGTAATTTCAGCGTCATCGAGCATATCCGAGATACTCTCAAAGGCGCCGTTGAAAACACTGATCCATCACCTCGGAATAACTCATAAATTTAGACCTTTCTCGGGGAGGTACTATGTCGATTTTATACAGACTGTACTTTAAAGTTCTAAGTGACTATGCCCCGCTGGGTTTATGTAGTTCTACGAAACAGATGTAGACCTACTCGTCATTAGACCCATTTCCCGGCTGTTCTGTGTAATTATGTTTAGCAGAACCCAAATGTTGAAACACCGTATCTATTAGTAGAACAGGATAAGGGTCTAAAAAAAATATTTGCATTCACTTTATTGTAATCACATACTAAGCGATATTGTCCAGGGTTTTTCTTAGGAAGCAAAATGGAAGCGCTCGCATACATACNTTATTGTAATCACATACTAAGCGATATTGTCCAGGGTTTTTCTTAGGAAGCAAAATGGAAGCGCTCGCATACATACGAGTCTTCCACTACACCTTGCTCTTTTAAATCATGGATAAGCTGTTTAAAGACCTGAAACTTAGTAGGAAGTACCTAGTACTACAAGGAAGTAATAGTTTCATTATCTCTTAATTTTAAGACTACGGGGTATTGACTGCAATGCCCCAATTTACTGGTANTATTGTAATCACATACTAAGCGATATTGTCCAGGGTTTTTCTTAGGAAGCAAAATGGAAGCGCTCGCATACATACTGAGTCTTCCACTACACCTTGTTCTTTTAAATCATGGATAAGCTGTTTAAAGACCTGAAACTTAGTAGGAAGTACCCAGTACTGCAAGGAAGTAATAGTTTCATTATCTCTTAATTTTAAGACTACGGGGTATTGACTGCAATGCCCCAATTTACTGGTAATAACATCTGAGGGTAAGCACATAGCTCCAGCTTGTTCCTGTATACTCTGTATTACCCGCAACTGCACTTCCTCCTTCTGGGCGGTGTTATTTCGTGGCATAAATTGGTTAAGTTTCAAAAACAGGAGCCTCAGGAGAAAATGCACATCTCAAACATTTATTATGTACGTCTACACAACACTGTGTCCTGGTCAAAAACTCTAACCCCCAAATTACTGAATACGACAACATATCCAAAATTCTAAATTGAACTTTCCACGAAAAGGACGCAGTTTAAATTTTAACAGTGGCAACGGCCTTGGACTCCGCAATACCTCCGTCCGCCATCGAGGATGCGGTTTTACAACAGGTCGATATTTGGATAGCACCAACAGGAGTATCGCGCATCAGCGGGTTACAGCAATCCCGGCTCATCAGAGAAGTCGACGAGCCTTGAATCGATAAGTGCGGAAACAGTAATATTCCCGATCACTAAAGGCAAAAAAAGTAAACTAGATTGTTTTAAATGTGCAACATTCACCTTCCCAACCCCTGAAGGCCTTTTCATTAATGCACGGTACCTCTTTATGCGACCTTCGTTACCACAAANAACCTCTTTATGCGACCTTCGTTACCACAAAAAAATTATCGGAGGGCGCGTGCCCATTTGACCGCTCCTCTGTTCTAGCTCGCCTACGTCACTACTCATCACACCTGTCGCTTTCGCGTTGGGTTCCCCCTCCCCTTCACTCGGATCTATACCTGAGCCTTTTGCTTTTCTGGGGGANAAAAGTAAACTAGATTGTTTTAAATGTGCAACATTCACCTTCCCAACCCCTGAAGGCCTTTTCATTAATGCACGGTACCTCTTTATGCGACCTTCGTTACCACAAAAAAAATTATCGGAGGGCGCGTGCCCATTTGACCGCTCCTCTGTTCTAGCTCGCCTACGTCACTACTCATCGCACCTGTCGCTTTCGCGTTGGGTTCCCCCTCCCCTTCACACGGATCTATACCTGAGCCTTTTGCTTTTCTGGGGGAATCGGTCGTGACCTTGGCACTGCTTGCAACTCTTTCACGGACATTCTCCCCGCTCTTGACCTTGCGAAATTTACTGTCTAAAAAAAACATTTGTCGCTAGCATGATTAGTGCACTTACAATAGTCGCACTCCATTTTAACTTGTACGTCTTTTACGTCCCGTTTACGAAAACAGCCCCTGATAGTTAATTCTACCTGAATGACTGACTGCAAAACTTCAGTTAGTGTGGCAGGTTTGCTGACAAACGCGAAATATTTGTGGTTCTCTGGTAACAAATTGAGAAACATGATTTGTACTAAGTACGCCTCATCACAGGGCAACTCCGAAATATCTACCCAGCGTGTTACCTCTTCTACCAACTCTTGCATGGATTCGCCAACCAACTGACTACGCTCCAAAATTTTCATTTCATACTTAGCAATCGCTCCNCGCTAGCATGATTAGTGCACTTACAATAGTCGCACTCCATTTTAACTTGTACGTCTTTTACGTCCCGTTTACGAAAGCAGCCCCTGGTAGTTAATTCTACCTGAATGACTGACTGCAAAACTTCAGTTAGTGTGGCAGGTTTGCTGACAAACGCGAAATATTTGTGGTTCTCTGGTAACAAATTGAGAAACATGGTTTGTACTAAGTACACCTTATCACAGGGAAACCCCAAAATGTCTACACCTCCTCTACAAACTTTTGCATGGATTCGCCAACCAACTGACTACGCTCCAAAATTTTCATTTCATACTTAGCAATCGCTACTGGCGACCCTACCAACTTTAAAAGTTCACCACAAAAGCATCTAAATTCCCACTTTTGGGATATTTCTGGCTGACTGCCCCATGCAAACTAACAGGTACTCTAAGTAATACTACAGAATACACTACAGCGACACTGCATGCATTTAAAGCTAAAATACTACTTACACTCATCAACAAATTAACTATATTACACGACACAATACTAACTACGGGGATTTTCTAAGCCAAAAAAGTGAAATTTTTTTTGAGAATTTCAAAAAATGGAAAGGACTCACACATATCGTCAGCACCGATCCCATCCTTACACACAAGCCCTCTAGCTTGTTGCCCCGAAAAATTCGATGCCGTCCTCCGACACAAACACAATGACCGCGTCTTAAAGTATAGCTTGTAAGGACTCATTGGACAGTTGTTGCGCCCAAGCAGTACGCACGCCACATGTAGCATACATCCCTGGGTGAAGGTTTTGCTTAGAAAATGTATTACCAATTGAATTTATGAAGTTTTGCAATTTTTTTTTTAAATGGGCTACACAGTCACCTAACATAAACCTTCAATCATGATGGCTATGATCAGCAGAGTGGCGCAGAGAATATATATTCATGCAACAGTGTTTTCTTAGTGACCACCATACCACTCGGCCACATGTATAAAACTCGTCCCCAACTCCACAACCATGTCATCCATGATGCACATAAATCGGAGGTGAATAAAAATGATGGAAAAATTGAATCAATAACAGCACTTGATAGTTAGTTTAAGAGGGTGACTGCAGAAAGTGAAAATCATTATTTTATCTCTTTAATTATAATATCCGGGCACTTCTCTTTTTTTCTTTTTCTTCCTCTGCCCCAAAAAAAATACAAAACAGCTTTCAAATAATTGTCATTGCAAAATGTATACAAATATTACATTAAAATATTTAAAAAATTATAAATTCCAGATTACTTATAAAATTATTAAATTTAAAGGATTACAATAAAAATGCGTCAGTAAAGGAAATATATAATTACATAAGTAGATACAGTTACTTAACTGACACAAATTCCCAATCAATCTTACATTTCCAAATTTACATGTCTCAAAGTGAGACCAACCCCTTAGTGTGACTTCCCCCCCGAGTGTCTACCATCGCTTTGTTTGCCAGGGGATTTATAGCGAATATTCCGCAACCGTTGTCATCTCCAAAGCTGTGGAGAACAACCTCGAAAAGGAAGTCGATCTTCGTCCAACCCAATTCAAAGGTNTATTGGCAGAAAAGCAGTCCAGTGTTGGGACACGGATGTCTACTGCGCAGCTAGTGTGCGCACGCTAACCCATTGTCTCTCTACGGATATTACCATGGATAATATCACGGCCATAGCATACATGCATTACTTGCATCCCGTAATCAATCCTACCTGGTAACATTTACATATATTCTGTTGTAAAAAATGTACTCTTACTGCTTTTCTTAAGCTTCCAAAATTGCATTAATATTACGTATTAAACGCATAGAGTTCGAAGATTTTTAAAAAATAATTTTAATTGACTTTAAAATAATGAGTACTGCAAACACCTGTGTACTTTCCATGTGAAGTTAACAATACTATTGATAACAGCGTTCTGCGGCTATTTCATGAACTACGTTAGTAAATAAGTGCGGCAGCATTTCATGACAGTCCCAAGACCTGTACTTCTAAAATCGTGTTCAGGGGTGCGATTCTCATTCACTTTTCCGCTTATCGGGATCAAATTCACTTCGTTGAAGCAATAAGCGGAGTGGAAGTTACGAAGTGTAGTGGTCACCGCTTATCAGAATATCGTAAACTACGCCATGCCCTGCTGTAGTCCATTCACGGTTACTTCCAACTTTTCTGAAGCCCTGCTAAATTTTTACTTTCAGGCTATTCCTCCGCCTCATGCAAACAAAGCTTCTACGGAATTACACAAAAGAGATAAGGCACTGCATTTGTGACTTAATTTAATAATAATTTTGCATAAGAATTTTCTCTTACCAGGCATTACCAACACGCCTATTTTCTCTCTGTTTTTATTCATGTTCATTAAAAATGAAATATTGTAATTTATAAATAAAATTTAAGTGAAAGTTTAATTTAACCAAAAATAAGGTAATTTTACATTAAGACAGGTATACGACTTTTGTGATAAATTGGTATTGGTTTGTTAAGTAGTGCCATGAGTATCAGAAAGTTATCTTGCTATTTTTGACTGCTTAGTTTCTTTACTGCGCTGTTACAGACGGTGCAGGACAACCGTCGCAAGTCATTCAAGTCCCTACAGCCTCCCAGAAACTATCTGGGTATGGAGTTATCCTCGGAGGAAGATGGCGAACCTGCACTNGTCGTCTTCATAACCCATTCGCCTCAGCCACCACTAAGTGGAAGGAAACGCCGCATGCTCAGTATTGCTCCAGCCTTCGCTGAAACACCAAGCACCAGCGTCGCGGAGTCTAATGCTTCCTCGGGCTGCCGTCAACGGGCAACGTCTACAACAAGTAAGTACCCATTATCGACGTGAGGTAGCGTAACTCCGTTACATGGGAAGAAGAGACGTATTTCCTTAATATTGACTGATGACTTCGAAAACAACCGCTGCATTAAAATATGAAAGACGTGGCTGTTTTTATTTTGTCCGCCACATATATCACAAGATATTTCTGTTTGAGGTTACGTTGCGACTTGCACCACGGGAGCGGTGTCGATTGAAAAATCGATTTCATGAACGTTCGATTATTCACATAAGGAAATACGACATTTTAAACGGTATTAACCACAATCTACTTGACACTGTATTAGAACATGTATCGTTTGTTGTGGACAGTGAATACTCCTGGAAATAAGCCGTTTTCTGCCGATCATCGTTTTTAAGTCCTAATTTCCATCGGGAAGTAGGTCGATTTGACTAAAAAGTATTCAAGGAGCTGCTGAATATGAGCTTCCACGGCTGATTTCAATGAAACGCGTCATTTTGATCGAACATTGAAATAAGTAGTTTTTTTAATACTCTCTTCATATGCACGTGGCTGTTAAGTTCCGCAATTATGCTTTTAGAGCTTCCTTTAATTGTAACATGATTTCTTTAGTAACTTCTCTTCGGTATAGAATTTCTTTGTTTTCACTGGGCCTATGTTCTGCATTGTTAGTTTTTTATATATCACTAGCTAAGTATCATGCTCTGATAAGGCATTTATAAGTTGTAATGTCCCTCATGAGGGATTCTCATCTAGACCAACCCCAAAAAAATTGTCTATTAAACCACTCGTGTTCTTTTGAATCTTATTCGGAAAACAAATAAAAGAAAGCAAGTTTTACGAACCCATTATGCTCTACACAATATTTTGTGCACTATCCACCAAATATTTTATATTAAAATCACCATACATATCAATTTTCTTATGAAGTATGTACAAATCACTCGAAAAGAAATCTTGCCATTTAAAAAATGTATTAAAGTTTCCTACAGATGCTCTATATAGAGTATACAAGTAATATAAACAGTTTGGTCGTTCATTTCAACACGTACACCACAGCACTAAAATTTCAGTTATAAACAATATTTAGCTATATTACTGTATCTGTAATTAATATCATATGTTACAAATAAAACACACACTTGTTTTAATTTTTTTTTTGCAAATATTTGATGTAAATAAATGATATTTATTCCCGTATAGTAAATATGAGATTCTGTTAAACACAAAACATCAACCGTGCAAATGACATTAATCGGCAATGTAAGTAGCAAAATGAAGGTAGCTTAACTTTTAAATATAATTGCAAAAAGTTTGAATTCTCCATTCAGGACCTTAGAATAATGCAAAATGTGAATTTATCTTCTACTCGGAATGTAAACTTTCTTGTAAAATCTTTATTTAGCCACTTTGATATCAGAAAATTATAGTTTAGTTGAATTGAGCGATTTGGGCGGCTCTTAACAGTGAGTTCTTGAAAGCCAATAAGGATGAAATGAGGTGAGAATGAAGCAGAGCCGGAACTCAAGGGCGGGGTAAACGGGAGGTCCTCGAGAAAACCCGCCGACCAGCTTATAGTTTAGTGTTTACAGAAACTACCCCAGATGTTATTTTTTATATTATATCAATATAAAAGCCACCTATCATTAGCAGTACAAGCTGTGCCTAGATCAGGATAATGTTGCTCTTGGGTCGTGAGGTACGATGCTGCTTGGCGTGTGAACGGATTTTAAAACAAATTCTCACAGCAGACAGCCTTAAAATGCCTTAAACCTAATTTAATGTCCGTAAAAACATTTGTATTTTCGGTTTTAGTAATACTGCAGGAATTAATTTAAAATCACGTATTTTTATATCATTGCTTATGCAGGGTCAACGGACATTGATTTCAATACTTTATTTGAACTGGCTATATGAAATTCTTTAATAAGGGATCTTTATTTTAAGATACAGTCATACGCTGTTACCGGTGTTCGATAGTTAAATTACAAACTTCTAAAAGTAAGAATGTATAATTTGCGTTGCTTAATTTTTTTTTTCCCCTTGATTTTCAGTTTAGGCAGTAGTGCGTCAATCCTGACTGGTGCGTTATAACATACTATTCACTAGACCAGTGTTTCTTAACCTGGGGTCTGCGGACCCCTGGGGGTCCGCGAGTACCTGTATGGCGGTTCGCAGTCTCATCTCTGGACCATTTAACAGTAATAAATAAATAAATACCACCAAGAGTCTCGTAATCGCTACGCTTACTTAGCAAGACGAACGTGCGCCAGCGGGCGGTGTGCGAGACTGACTGAAGCGAATGGAAATAAGGGGGGGGTCCGTGGCTGAAAAAGGTTAGAAAACGCTGCACTAGACGATGAAACTCAAGTGATGGTGCTTATATTCTCAGTAAGGCCCCGTCCATACCAAGGAGTAGATGTGCATGGTAAAATTATGAAGCCTGTCCACCATGTTGTGACGCCCAAAACATTTAAAAACTAACCTGTTAAAATTAAATTGTTTGCACCAGAGCATGTTGATATTAAACCTTAAAGTTTAGCTTAATAAGTTGTTATTTGTTTAAAATCTTACACATTTTACATGCGTTAAATACAAAAACCTGCCTCAACATTTTCAACGTTTTGGGTGTGACAATATGGCGATGGACGAAAATGCAGCTTCAATGACGTCATAGCAAGACATCTGTTATTCCTACCTGCATGGTCCGCGCGGCAGAGTGGCGAGATGCCATTCTTCCATAAGCTTCATATTGTTAGTTCTTCTAAGTTCTTATGTGGCGGCCATCGGTGACGGTTCGGATTTTTGAACCTCGGCGTCAGGATTGTGGAGTCACTTCGTGTGTTTGCCGTTTGGCGTTTTGGCGAGTTAAGTGGACTTTCTATTCATGGTTTTTTCGAGTTTGAAGCATTTTTTTGCCGGTTTTACTCACATTTTTCGTTGTTCAAATGTTTATTGTATTCGTAATTTTAATTTTTGGTGGCTGTGCGGGTTATTCCCAAGGCTACGTGCCTTTGCACGATTTAGGTGAAGATGAAAAAATATGTCAGTTCCTCTGTAATGTAGCCGCTGTCTGCGACGGTTCGTATTTTTGGGCACTATTTTTGTACGCTACAGGTAATACAACCCCTGGTTTGGATTACATACATCTCTTATGGTCTCCTTAACAACCTCCCTCTCACTACTCTAGTGTGGTTAGCTCAATTCTAAGATAAGGTGTTCTGTTATAGTTGTATCCCTGATGTGTGGAGGGATTTTGAAAAAGTCCCGATTTTGAAACTAGAAAAATCTCCTCTGTCAGCTAGTCTTATAGTCTAATTGCAATGCGTTCCTATTTGGAGAAACTTTGAGAGATTAGTCAAACACAGGCTTAATTGGTGGTTAGAAAATCAATCTTCCAGAACGACTTGGTTTTCGTTCTGATATTAGTACCCTGGATGCTGTTGATGTGTTGTTTTCAAGTATTCGGGATGCTTACACTCACCGGAATGTATTGGGTACCGTGTTTTTAGACTTTTAATCGGCTGTTGGACAACGTCAATCTTAAACTCCTTTATGGTAAAATGTCTAAACTTGGGATGCCATATACCCTCATACTTTTACTGTATGCATATTAACGTTGACATGACCACCGATAGTCAATATAGCGCAACGCCTGACGAAAGAAACTTCCGCATAACAAAAAGCCAACCAAGGTTAAGAATTGAGGAGACTAAATCCTTCCCTGCATTCATACCGGTATCCATTCCCACTGCAACACAAGCTGCTACTCATCGCCCGAGGACATATGCAATGGCTGCTTTTGACTGGCAGGTTTGCATTTGAAGTATAATCTCGTCAAGCAATTTGAGATTCCAGAGGAGTTTCATACAGAAATGCATTGTTGAGAGGGAAGGCATGAGAAGAGTCGCGTGAAATAGTCAGATCACGTTCTAAAAATGTGGGTGTTTTTAATAAGTGATCGTTGTCGNGGCATGAGAAGAGTCGCGTGAAATAGTCAGATCACGTTCTAAAAATGTGGGTGTTTTTAATAAGTGATCGTTGTCTTATATATCACTGGCCGCAGTAGTACAGCGATAATCAAGGCTTCCTTTGTTTTAATTACGCAAACTACGATGCCTGTCATGTCATTTTTAATGCAAAACCCCCACAAGACAATTTTTCACCTATGGTTTCAAGGTACCCAATAACCGACTTACAATTACACAACGTTCTTTCATTTGTTATTTTTACACAAACTTTTCTATTGTACAATCGAATTTAATATTCCAGACATACTCCCCAAACCTTAACTGAAATCATAGTGTTTAAATGTGGGCAGTTTCTTGGGAACATCGGTCATATCTTTTCCCCCCATACCCTGTTGGAACCTTCAGAGCAAACAAAGGTTGATATTGATCTCGTGACATGACCTTGTTCCAAAACTCNGGCAGTTTCTTGGGAACATCGGTCATATCTTTTCCCCCATACCCTGTTGGAACCTTCAGAGCAAACAAAGGTTGATATTGATCTCGTGACATGACCTTGTTCCAAAACTCCTGGTTCTCGATTAGAAGCTCTTTAGTGTTCGGGTGTTACTCTTAAGGATTGTCAGGATATTCATTATCTAGGCAATAGTATTGCCGTACAGTTATACTTTAGTATAACTACGCTGTCAGCCGTGCCTTCGCTACACATGGCGAACACTCAAACATTTTTACTGCCGGTCGCAGTTTCTATTTTGGTGCGTAGTTGCACGGCGACTATTTTATTCGCCGTAAAATCAGTCTTTATTCTTGGGAATTCACATGTTTCTACTTAGGTTCCCTTGGAATTTTCCCAATTTATCATAGTTATTTAAATTTATTTAAGACCTGCTGAACTGTTTCAAGATTTATTAACTAATTTTAGTATTTTTTCCATAAGGAGAATCCTCTTAACAGCTAAATTTACAGTGGTCTCTTTCAGCTCTGAACCAAGTTCCTTGTCCACTTTCTTTAGACAACTGCAGCTGGTACGCTAAGAGGAACAACTTGCTATACGCGCACAAGCCCCTCAAACTACTATATTCGTACTAGCGTATGGCTAGCAAAGTGACCATATGGGGTTACAAATAACTTATTTTTCTTCAAGAACAGTATGTTAAAGCAGGATATGTTCGTACATTTTGCTCTTAGCTATAATATACTCTTACAAAACTTCCAATGATTTTAATAACCCAATGGAATATTTTCTTGCGACCAAGACTTTGAATAAAAAATCTGATACAGTATGTACTTCCATTTTTGGGATTTTGATTTATCTCCCTCACGTTTATGTTTTTGTTACAGAGTGCTCTCGTCGATTTATATCGTATTTGTTAACTACGATGACCGGAGGGTTAATTATGGCAGACATGTTTTAAATATTTCACGTGTGTATTACTTCTGTCCTTTCATTGTAAATTTCATTATAGATCTATCAAGGTTCCCCAGTCTCACCCATTTTTCAAAATAAAGTGATTTTCCGTGGCTCGTGTTGGCAGCACACTCTCACACGACCCACGGAGTGACAACTATGGCCAGTTCAAGGTACCGTGGGAAGCGTGAGCCGGGAACAACTCTCTGTACAGACCACTCACTTTTATAACCTTACACAGCGACACATTGCCACCAGTAATGCACAGCCAAGCCGTGAATCCTGACACTTTCCAGTCTGGTCTATTACAGTGCCTCGAAAACATCGATATCAAGACACAAGACATTCAAGTATTACATGAATGTCCTTAAATGTATCCTCTTAACGAAATTTGATTCCATTGAGTAGCAACTATAGTCCATTCACCGATATTTCTGAAGGCAGGCTAAAGTTCTACTTCCTGGATATTCCTCTGCCGCGTGCAAACTAAGCTTAACCGAGTCCCGGAGCACCCCCCACCCCCCTTCACCATCTCTGGCTCTATCAAGGAGTTTCCCCATCACCTGGGGTAGCACAAAATAAAATTACACCAAAGGGACCACACATCGCATTCGTGCGCACTAATATTTTTGCATAAGAAATTTTTTACTGGGCATTACAAACACATTTCCTCACAGATTCAATTCATCCTATAATTTATAAATACAGCGTAGATAAATTTTCAATTTAACCAAAAATAAGAAACTCTTACGAACAAATATAAAACACTTGTGAAACCTGGTATATTCAGGAAACCATCAAACTTGTCATTTCAAAGGTTCGATTCAAAAAGTGTGAAGAAACCGCAAATAGACTAATTTCACAAAATTATCTTTTAAACTACAGGTTACGTTTATTGGGTGAAAACCCCTGCACAACCTGGCTGTACAAATATTTATTCGTTCTAATTATGTTTAGTTTCAGAAAATTATTTTTTATAAATAGCTATGCAACTGATTTTTCCGCCTTGAAGTCGGTCTCCCGTAGTCTGTTTGCAGACATCCAAATTTAGTTTTTCCACTAGAAACTTAAACATTCTCACAACTAGCAGCTCTAGGCTTTTTAGTAGTTCATTTTCGCAGTAGCCTGCGACAATTTTAACGGTAAGCAGTCTACGATAAACTGGAGACTTGTTTGTGGTGAGGCGATGAATACACGAGCAGCAAAAGCAGTCGTAGCATCCATATACTAAAGCGTGCGACAGAAGGTGGCAGATACAACGGCGTTGTGTTTTAAGTCACTTCGGGAGATTGAGAAAGTTTGGAACAGTTTATTTCAGGCATTTCGTATCTGACAAATTTGCATCACCCGGACTTTGTAACATCTTGGAATAGCTTTAATATTAGTTAAACTTTGACGGCTAATGAACGTTATTAAATACAAAACTTTCAGAATGGCATGATATTTAGGGCAAGGTAAGAAATTAGTCTTGTAAAAAAATTAGACAAGATAATTGGTTTTAATATGTAAATATCTTAGGCATGAAATGAAAAAAAAAAACATCACACATTCATTTAAAGATTTCCCGTAACTACAGAAACCTTCTACATAATTTTACCAACATTATATAATAATGCAAGCTTAAATGTATTGGTAAATACATGAAAAATTCTTAAAATGCATTTCATGAAAATATACAATGTTTATAAAACAATACAAACAACCAACAACTGGGTTTATGCACAACTATATACTTAATACTTACTCAGGTAATACTTACACACTAAATTTACAAGCCACTGTTAAACTCAATTCCCGTAATTCATTAGGATGAAGTTTCTAGGCCGACAATTTGTCCTAGAATGCAGATCGCTTCATCAAGGAAGAAAGCCAACTACGCGGGCATGCGGCGGTTGTATTAGTTTCACCATTTCCTTTCGTAGGTGAATTATCTACTGGCCGCTCGGTTACGCAGTCTGCTTTAGAAGGAGTAGGCGAAGACTGGCGATTATTTTCAGGTACAGAGCTGGACCCTGCTGCGGTACGTGCGTGAACTTCTGAGTTCTCCGCTTTGCTGGGACCTGCAGCCTCCGCTGGACCAACGTCTGCAACGCGCTCTCCCGATACGCCATTCCTCGTTTCCTCTTGTCTCTGTAACATGCGTGAATGAATATTTTAGGCTGTTAAACAGTTAATCGATCACTTTGAAACCCTGCCTAACGTACTTTTACGCACTTGTGTGTTCTTCCATCATGTGTAAAATTATCATTACCATACGCCTGATTACTTAACGTTCTAGTCTAATGAAACTGAGTTAATCAGAAAAGCAAATACTTATCAGAATTTCTCATTCTTAAATAAATACCTTCAGAATACACATGGACTCACTAACTACTCCCAGTTGTTACCAACTTGACTGGACGCATGCAAGTACGAGTGCCCATTAAAAGTACATGCAGTTAGGTAGGGTAAAATTTTTCTAAGGTTGACTTCAAAAAAGTGCTCTTTTAACCGAGAACATCTCTGGCAACTTTTGCAATGCAGAAGACTAAAAACTATTTTAGAAAGTTGAGATGGGAATCTTGTTCAGATAGTATTCATTCTAAAAACAAAGTTTATATTCCTCGGGTGATGTTTCAACTTTCTCGTATACGCAAATAAACAGAGTTCCAGCCGTAAATATGACAAGAGCACGCCATGACACCAATATACCTAACCCATATCTCTCAGGTTGCGGTTTTCAAATACAGTCTTTTTACTTAATTAGTGCGATATTTTCAGTGTTGTGTGATCTTTGTGGATTAGGACACTAAACCCACTTTGGTCTAGTCAATATTTTTCTCAGATACTGCTATACCAAACCGATTTTGCACAAAGTTGAGGTTTAGCTCTAACGTTGCAACCTATTGAGCTTGTTTTGCGGATCCCAAAATAGTTATTCTGCTCGTTAATGCTTCACCTTCGGTTTGAACCTATCGGACTTTCTTGAACGACTAGGAAGGCTCCATAGTAAACCCCAGTGTACAGAAATGAATGTGAATAGATCTTTATAGAATGATAATATTTTGAAATTATTTGTAAATTAACCTGGAATTTT
This sequence comes from Clitarchus hookeri, assembly GCA_002778355.1. Taxonomy (NCBI): domain Eukaryota; kingdom Metazoa; phylum Arthropoda; class Insecta; order Phasmatodea; family Phasmatidae; genus Clitarchus; species Clitarchus hookeri. The sequence goes on from NQII01001603.1 coordinate 106,370, forward strand.
GCACAACCAAATTTTGCATCCGGTTTTACATAATTTGTTACAAGTACTATAAGTGCTAACAATTTCTACCGAATGCGTAGCATTGAATACTTTTACACCAATAAGCTGCCAGGAAATTTTCGTTAAGTAGATATTAACCAGTGTTAATTTTACTAAAGTTACAATAAAGTTCTGTTTGGGAGTCTCAGAGTTGATTCGAAAGGATTTGGGTTTCAAGAGCATGCATAATTACACCGCCTACTTACAGTGTACCTATACTCGATGTAATATTAATAACCTTAAAAATACTTATGTTTCTGAGACACAAATTACCATCGTTTGTGATTTAATTTAGGAGCCAGTACTTTGACATTTGCGTAATGAGATCAGTTTAGTTGTGTTCCAATCTTCCTAACATTTGAGGACATTCACCCAAGAAGGTCTATGCAAGATTTTATATTTATGTATAAAATGCTGTTATTTAAAGTAAGACTAACTACAGTCTCGTTAAAGGATATCCATACCCGCCAGCTCTAGTGTCTAAAGTATAGTTCGTCATGATCCCTTAACACGCACTGTATTTCACAGGTTTAATGTTATGGAAAGCTGTAATGTAATAGTTTATTTACAGTAAAAGTAAATCGAAATTCTAAACCAATCACCTTCACGTCAAGATAATTTGTGGCTTAAGGTAGAAATAAGATTTCCATTTTCCAAGGACGCGCGCGCTGGCTAATTTACATAAGTTTCAATGTTTGTGTTAGCGTTGTTGGGCATTTATATATTCCACTGCAAGAAGGCCTAAAAATTTCTTTAACTTCCAACTGTCCTTATTGCAGTAAATAAAATTGCACGTAAAGTTATTTCAAACAAATTTTTATTTAGAGGAAATTTTATCATTACAGTAAATGCGGTCAACTAAGATCTCTTTAGTAAAAGGTTTAACGGATTAAAAAGATTTTTTTCCACTTTATTCTGTACATGCTAAGTGTTTCTGACAAAATACAGATACAAACCTTTTCTCCAATAGTAGGCACTTCCTTTCCAAGCACCTTTTGAATATTTTTCCATCCGGCCTGCAATATTTCCATCTGAAACATAATTAAATCACATTAAAGACTACTACAAAAGCCTTTTATAAGATTCAGTACAATCAAAACTAACGTTTAGTTACTCCGCGGTTGTATACTTTGGTTGCCTCGCTCTTCTGCGGAATCTACACACTGTATTAAAGACTGATTTAGTTGACATCAATACATTTGATTATACTGCAGCGATAAAAGCGAGATTATCAAAATTTTATACTCGAGGTAAAAAAAACGTAAACCCTAACATTTACAGTTTAATGTATTTCTGCGAACACCAGTTTAAACAATTTCTAATAGTTTAGTTATTCAAATTTTGATGTTTCGATATTATGTTCCAATTCTGTGACCCGTATTGACTTTCTAAACTTAAAAGGTAGTTTAGTTATCACCTAGTTTTAATCTTTAGGTGTAGGAGTTATTGGGCTTATCTAAACGAATTGAATTCCAGAGGAGATGTTTATGACTTTTACAATTGCAAGGCAATTGTTTGACAAAGGAAAAAATATTACATATACGGTTCCAAAAGCGGGGTTGGAAAAACTATATAAGAAAGGTAATTTAAAAATAATATGAAATTAATTTACCAGTAGCCAGTTAGAAAATCAACATGGAAATCTCACAGTTTAAAGTTCAAATAAACCAATCTAGGTACTTTTATAGAAACATCCACTAGTACTTTCCAACGCTGAACAAAGTTCCGTGAACTAATTATTAGGTGTTACTATAGTCACCAAGCAAGAAAATTGCATAAGAATAAAGCTAAATGGGAGACGCCTTACAAAGTCTACGACTTTGTAGCATAGAAAACCGAGAGCACAGCCCAATGGCAATTCTCCCAAAATTAAAACGTTTTGGCAGCTGAAACCGAAGACTCTTCAAATCTTTTGAGCTTCAACGCCCAGTTCTATTCTGAAAGCAGTTACTGGTAAGGCAACATACGGAGTAAGCAAGTAGCATCTGCCACAACCAGGAATTTAAAGTGGGTGATTGGGGAAAAAAAATATTTTTATAGTTAAAAGAAAGTCATATTCAAGGTTGATAAGTGGTAATCAGTGTCAATTTACCTAAAATTTAAATTTTTCCAACTTTCGTTTTCCGATAATTTCTGCAATGTCTAATTATGTCACAAATCTGAAGACTTAATTGTTATTTTTAATTGAACGTACAGTTACTCTTGATCTATCTTGACAGCCGATTTCAGATGAGATGCACTTTACTGAACGATTTTCACAAGATGCTCAAGATAGTCAAATATGAAGCCACTGCTAACGTAAGCTATATTATCTCCATTTGTAAATATAATCAACTTTTTATTACGGAAAAGTCAGACCATATTGGTATAATTTTTCGGAAATTATCTGTGAAAATGTTGCGCGGTGCACCCGATACTTTTGGTAAAGTGCAAAAGTGCGCCTGCATTATTATAAAGCTCTGGAAGGTAATTATGAAAAGGAAATTGCAAAATACAGCTCTGAGAGTTAAGTATGCGAAGTTTTAAAACACTCCTTTTGGAAGCATGTACACTCGGGCCGAAGCCATATTCCCCCGCCCCTTTCAACTTCCTTTTCGTTCCCGTTACGCTATGTTCAACTTCTTATTTAACATTTATGACCAGTGTGCCTTCACGATACTGAAAAATAATCAAACTTATTTACAGAGGACTGGCGTTTGAAGTCCTTAGTGACAGAGTACGTGCATTAACGTAAAAATATAACATCTTATATGATGCCAAACAAAAGGTTTGTGTTAAGTACACGCGTTATCTGTAGTTTTAGAGACTACGCTAATGTTTAAGTGTAAAGCAGTTAAGTATGCAAAAATGGCGATCTAGCAAATTTTAACTTTTGTTGTATAGAATATGCTTAGCAACTTTAAAAAGATCGTGGCACGGTTGTCAAATTACAAAGTTTAGCCACAGCTTGAAATGACATTGCAAAAGTCTTAAATAATTTTTTAAAAAAAGTTTTATTTTAACTAGGAACTCTGAAATTCAGCAAGTTTTATCAAGAGGTTTTAATATTAAAAACTGCTTAGAACAAATCATTTTTCCAACAGTTATTTCCTAAATGTTCCCCGTGTAACAAATATCCCTGATTGGAAAATGGTAATCATTCGGGATACGGGCTTTTCTGAAGGAAACTTCGTAGACCCACAAAAGTAACAAATTAATTCTGCACAGCTTACCTTTGTAATATTGAGGAAGGCGTAATGGTAAAATAAATAGAACTTACTAAATAAAACAGATAAAAGTACGAGCAGTTCAGTCGCTTTTTTTACGTCCTATGTTAGGTTAAAAATTTAAAATAGTAATTCGCTCATCGTGGGGTTAGGTTAAGTTAGGTGGGCACATATTGCTAAATTGGGTGAACAAATGTTAAATTGAGGTGTTTTTGTATTTTTAGTGGGTGTATTTTTAGTGATTTTACCCCACAATTTCCCTGATCTTCGTAGCCCTCCCCATTATCGAGTTTATGGTTTTTATTGGTAGTAAGTCAATGCCCTAGTAAATTAGTGTTCTGTGTTATTTATTAGCAATAGAAATTAACCACTTAACGTGATTTTTTCTTTTATTTTTCGAAAATCCTCTAATCTGAATAATTACCCAATTTTCTTCACTGGAACAATTTGCGAGCCCATCGCACGACACCGGACTGTCCTGTGAAAAATATTCGCCACAGAATAAATAAGTATTTTTCCTGCCAGGTACTAGCACGCCAATCAGTTACAGAAATATTAAAACTGTCGCATTGTAAGTAGCCAAGTTATGTTACTTCCCGATATTTAATTTACAGATTCCACACATTTCATTTCTATATTTAAATAATCAGTAAATACGAATTTTTTCATGCAGCTACCTTTATCCCTTGCTTATATATGGGCCCCATTCCCATATTACCAGCAGTCAAAGTGTTTTAGATCCCAACAATTGCCCTCTTAATGCAAGCCTGCCTCAAATAAAATTTTTTTGAGATACAAAAGTTAACCTGCATAGTTTATGGCAAAACGNAATTACCCAATTTTCTTCACTGGAACAATTTGCGAGCCCATCACACGACACCGGACTGTCCTGTGAAAAATATTCGCCACAGAAGAAATAAGTATTTTTCCTGCCAGGTACTAGCACGCCAATCAGTTACAGAAATATTAAAACTGTCGCATGGTAAGTAGCCAAGTTATGTTACTTCCCGATATTAAATTTACAGATTCCACACATTTCATTTCTATATTTAAATAATCAGTAAATACGAATTTTTTCATGCAGCTACTGTTATCCCTTGCTTATATATGGGCCCCATTTCCATATTACCAGCAGTCAAAGTGTTTTAGATCCCAACAATTACCCTCTTAATGCAAGCCTGCCTCAAATAAAATTTTTTTGAGATACAAAAGTTAACCTGCATAGTTTATGGCAAAACGCCGCGTGTTTTTACTATAGTTACACCAGCACTTAGGTTAAACTTTATTACACAAGTTTCAATTATCGCTACAGTAATAACTGAAGGGTTATCAAGATATTTTAGTGCTTTATATTAATACCACAACATTTTCAGATGAAATCAAACCTGTTTTTATTAAAATATTAAATATGGTATGAAATAAATGGACAAATCATTTAGGTTTTAGATGTAACTGTGCAATGATAAAAATTGCGAAATTTGGACGTTCTTAACACGATTAAGAATCTAGTAATTTGATACATAATAAATGTATTTAATTTGTATGTAAATGCGTAATATAGATTGCATGTTAGGATACAAAATATTATTTCATTTTGTGTGCGATATGCTACTCTAAATGTTCCTGTTTTAAGACACATACAGAAAGTACAAATTTACTTATTTCTTAACAACTTTGTTAATCTAGCCTAAAATTATGGAATATTTAAGTCAATGGCTAAAAATAAACTGCAGATTGACTAGTTCCAATTACTCGAAGCATATATTTTATGAATAAACTGGAGTTTGAAAATTCAAGTGACTAATAACTCTAAATATTATCTGAATGCATTAATTTCGTATGTAACTAGATCTGGTTCACCGCCACTGCGGCATCAGCTCGCAGTAGGTCACACTACTCACCACTCTGCTAGCAGGTGCGACAGTCGCCCAGTGCACGGTGGATGTGACGTAGGCAGGTATAGTGCTGAGCTTGTTCAGTAGATCCATTAAAACACCCACAGTCCACCGTGGTGCAGACACCGCCTCTGGTTCCAGCCTTGCTGCGTCCACGCCGGTACTGCCCACTGCTGCCAATCAAGGGGTTTAATAAAGTAAAAACTTAACAAAAAAAAATTAATACCATCGGCGAGCAATTTGTTNACTTAACAAAAAAAAATTAATACCATCGGCGAGCAATTTGTTACAGCACTTCGAAAAATTTGTTCCACGCAAGTGAGTAATCATTTTTAAACCTTCCGTTTACCGCAAATACGACTTAACTCACTCCCANAAAAATTTGTTCCACGCAAGTGAGTAATCATTTTTAAACCTTCCGTTTACCGCAAATACGACTTAACTCACTCCCAATTCTGTTTCACAAACTAATATGTCGAGACTACCGACTTGACAAGAGAAATCATTTTTCTGAAAAGTGGCATTGCTGAATAAACGTGATTGCTCCCAGGTCTTAACCTAACCGAGCTGCTGTGTTACATTCGCTAGGAAAGCCTCGTCAACGCTATTTTGTCTGGTAGCGCGGACGATTTAAGAGGAAATTAAAAAATGCATAGTTATTTCGTTAATGGTACTACCAAAACGAACAGTAATGCATTATTTACCTGAAAGTGATCTTATTGAATCAGTAGTCAAGATAGACTTGACTAATTTAATAGTCCTCCAAACTAAAGTGCAATATTTAAATTTACGGCCACCAGCACTTAATTTAAAGTATTGGTAAAAATGTTAACTTTTATCCTTTATCTCTTGTTAAACTACATGTGGACATTCTAAATGATTGTTTAAATACTTTGGGCAAGGCGAAATAATTTTAAACTTTTTTTTCGGCATCTCCAGTAGCAGTACATAACACAGAGTATACTCTTGCCACACCGTCTGAAAGCGACAGGACCTCCAATTGAAAGGAAGGCTTATATGAAAGCCATCTCTTCATAGTGTGGCCAAAATAATACGATTTAAGATTTTCAACGATTTCATTAAAACAAATTATTCACAAATTATAATTAAGATACGTGGTTAGTTTTAATGTATTAAACTTGTTTTAATTAAGAAGTTACAATTTTCTTTCACTTTCCCAGTTTTTTCCCGTCAACTGTGCTAAGCAACGCACTAATTTCACTCACCTTTGATCCGTGCGGATTCGAGTAGGCTTTGAGTTTTCGATAAGACGTATCCCAACTGCTGCTTCGCTGTTTTTACTGCTGGGTGTTGGTCCATGGCTTGGGAAACGTCCACCGCTTGATTGTACAACTTTGCGTACATCTCACTGGCAGCCTGGAACATTTCAGGAGATGCTGAATTAAGCCAGTTGCTGAAACTCTGTATATAAAACTTCATTGCATCCAAGACTAGTGGACGGGTAATTATCTAGTTTAGGGGCTTTTCTGAAAAACACAATAAAAATTTAAAATTATGATATATTTCTACTCTACTAATGATGCAGAACACGAATATACTAGGGGCATTAACGTCCGACTAATTTCGTAATATGTGCCCACCTAACCTAACAAAACCTAACCCCACGATGGGCGAATCACTATTTTACATTTTTAAACTAACCTAGGATTGTTGGGTTTTACACTAACCTATGATGTTAGGGTTTTAAACTAACCTAGGATAGTAGGGTTTTACACTAACCTAGGATGTTTGGGTTTTATACTAACCTAGGATGTTTGGGTTTTACACTAACCTAGGATGTTTGGGTTTTACACTAAAATACGAATGTAGGATTGCAGGGATTTAAAGGAACCGTAAAACACACCAAAAGAATGTAAATTGACTCACCTAGGTAGGGGGCTGGTATAATTCCTCTGACGTTAATAGACACAAACAAACATATTTCGCAAGTTTTTTTTAATATGTTCTACTTATTTTAACACTACGGCCGCTTCAATATCAACTAGGTAAGCTATGCTGAATTCATTAAAACAACTTTTGTTGGCATAAAACGTTTCGTTCATAAACGTAAACAAACTGTCAGAAACAGTCATCTCACAAACTTGTTCAATTTTTTAAAATATGTTGCACTTATTTTAAAGCGATGCCCCTAGTATATTCGTGTTCTGCATCATTAGTAGAGTAGAAATATATCATAATTTTAAATTTTTATTGTGTTTTTCAGAAAAGCCCCTAAACTAGATAATTACCAGTGGACGCACTAAGCAGAAGCTCCAGATAATTCTTTTTCAAATTTAAATATTACATACAATTTAATTTATTTATCTACAAATTTAAAAACCAACTAAAAAAAACTTCAAAAATCTTTTTGCGTACCTTTGACAATTATGGAAAAAAAAAANCTACAAATTTAAAAACCAACTAAAAAAAACTTCAAAAATCTTTTTGCGTACCTTTGACAATTATGGAAAAAAAAAAAAATTTTAATTAAGTTTTACAGTAAATGTTAAAATTCTAAACAAATTTACCATGCGTATATTAATTCTCACGTTTTATTACTTTCATATATAATTTATATTTCAACTTTTATATTTTAGAGTGATTTTTGTTTACTTTTATGTAAAGTTGTGATGCGACATTACATTGCCTGGTTCTACCTCCAAACTGCTCTATGGGATGTTATATTNTACTTTTATGTAAAGTTGTGATGCGACATTACATTGCCTGGTTCTACCTCCAAACTGCTCTATGGGATGTTATATTTAATTACAATTTTGTTGTAAAGTTTTGAACTAATCAGAGCAAGATTTTAGGTCACTAAAAAATGTATCTTGCAGAAAATTTTGTCGATAGAATTAGAACAGACCTTGAAATGAGATTAAGTTTAAATTTTCTATTCTCGATCGACTATATGTATTTTAATTCGGCATGAAGTGACTAGGGAAGAAATCTTTCATATAGTTATGAAACGCGATTGAACTTTATTCCGAAGGTGTATCACTAGGATAAATTAAGAAGTTATCTTTAAAAAGATTATAAGCTGCGGTCAACTGAAGCGAGTGGAAAAAATTATTCCAGACAATACCATTAATTTTGGTTATACGTAGCCTGTTTATAAAAATACAGTGAAAATGAACAGCAAAATACAACAAATTTAAATATTGTTAACTGAGCTATACCAGTAAAAGTGGCTCCACTTTTAACCGGTTGCAGCTTACCTATTACGGTAGCTAAATTTCTCCTTTTTTTAAAGTGGTCACTTCGTGGCACTAAAATTGTGGATGCCTGTGAACAAGTTAGATTTTAAACATAGCAAAGCGGTTTCAAAGCACAATGCCCACATTGAAGAAGCGAGAGGCTTTTTTTTTTTTTTTACGTGGCGAAACATTTCATGTTTAGTTTGCCACTGAATTAGCGGAACTTAATGTGGCCGAACAGAGTAAAGAGTTGTCACACTGAGAGCATGTTGGCTACTAGACGTTTTGAGCGGAGATACCACACACCCACACGCACGCACGCACGCCGCCAAAATTATTTATGGATAATTAGTTACAATGTTTAATATCAACGAGTGCTTTTAATATCTACTTTGTTCACAAAATTATTGCATTCGTCATCTCTAGCAAGAGCGAACGAAGACAATTATAAATCACGTAGTTTGGCACACTGTAAATGATTCCACGTTCATTTGACTGGTTGATCAGCAACGGCCTCTTAGCTGACTTCCCCAGCGACTAATATTTCATTGCACGCCATCACAGATTCGGGGTTAGTGTAGAAATCCAATTAAAACCATGTCCGCTAGCCCAAACTAAAAAAAAAAAATTGCTTTTTGTTACAATAGCACTACAAGACTCTCAAAGTACTTTCACAAGCAAACGGTTTCAGAAAATGTGTGTAGTTATGGGCCTAATCCACTCGTTCACGTTATGACACCCTGCTTTATAATTGGGTTTCATCCATTTTTGTGGAATGTTGCTGTTGCTGCACAAAACCAATTTCTTCAAAAAATAATTATCACAGTTAAAATTTTAGACGCTTATCCAACGGAATTATTAGGCGACGGGACACAATTCAACTGGTCAACTGTGGCGCAATACCACCCACTCCCACTTCTACTAAAACTAATTTTGTACAGCACAAAAAATAGCAACAGCAGTCAGGTGATCCAAACTCTAAAATTATTAATTACTCCATGCATTTAGTTTAATATATTCCACTCCGAATGACATTTTATGAAGCGTAAATGAAATTTTAGCAATTTTAAAACCTGACCAATCTAACTAGTCCTCTTATAAACCATTTTTTCAGAGGTACGCCATTATATAAGCGCTACGAGCGTAAATGTAGGAACACGGAAGTTTAATCTGCATTCCAGTAGGAGATAAGTGTAAGTAAATGTTAACGGTGCAAATTGCTGGAACTATAAGTCAACGCAGTTAAAAATTAAGTGGGTTAACAAGCTTAAGTATAACCAACAGTTACAATACCTGCATGTTGTGAAGAATCTACTATGCAAGCAGTATGAACCGAAAAAAAGCAACTTGACACTTCAAGCTTTCGACGTACACTGACTGTCGCGTTCTGCAGTGCGGAGCTGCACTGCCTGCCGATATGACGTCACCTCACCCTGCAGTAGCGACATCTATTCAAGTTTTGCTTCTTCTTGTGGACAAAAATAATGCAGTTGAAACTTGAATAAGTTTTAACTGTTTTAACGAGGATGATTATCTGATCGTTTAAATATATTATTCACCGTCATGTGAGTTTTCCCTGCAGTTGTATTAAACTACCTTGAACTCTTCATTTTGGCAGTTGGCAGACTGTTGTTCATTGTTACTATAGCTACAATCACGAAACAACAGCGTTCCTTTGACAAACAAAACGCGAGAAATTTTTGACGTAGTTTTATTCTTTGGACTGATTTTTAATTAAAATAAAAAACAGTTAGATAAAAATGAATTTACAGTATTTTAAAATGCCTTGTACACAAACATACAAGCAAATATCATTATGAATATTTAAGTTAACAACTTTTGTTCAGTCATTTGTAACTATATCAAACGCATTTATAGATATAAAAGGTATTTAAATTCTATAGCTGTTTCTTTACGTGAGATGTGTATATGTTAACTTCTTTTTTGCCCTAGAAGCACTGTCTTTAAAAAAAATGAGGCCTTCGTGTTCCATTGTGTGTACCATATTTCTGTCTCAGTGTGGCCCACTGCAAAATAAATTTTAATAAATGATTATACACCTGATTATGCAACCTAACCCACCACACTTACAGTTAAATTAAAACCCCACTTATATCTTAAAATTGCTCTTCGGATTTTTTAAATAGTCACATCGCTGAACTCGCCGCTTAATACGTGCTATTGGGATAAATGGGTATATTCCCATTTACAAAAGCAAACGTTAGTATCGTTATCTCAGCTATTAATTACATATCGTTTCTTATGAGCCCCGTATTGCCATTTACGAATTTTAAATTAAACTTTTGATTCATTCAGCGGTTCGGGATATGTATGGGGTGAATGTCTTAGCTGAACAACTTTTTATCCGAGTTATTTCAAACAAGTTGTAGGTGATTTTTGAATATACGTGAATTTCGAACAGCTCTTGGTAAATGTTTTGGTGTTGAAATATTAGTTAATAGCTTTAGCTCGACTGCAGATAGACGTGTGAGCGAACGTGATTGTTAATTTTGGCATTTTATAAGGACAAAACTTGTGGTTTGCTCACGTGCGCTTCACTCGGAAAAGAAATGTTGAGCTGCGTGTGGTAACAATCTTTCGGTGTTCTTACTAGGGGTCGGTAGCTGCCAACTAGACACTTTTGAATGCCCTGCTTGAGATATTATTTTCCTCCTGGTTTTGTATCCTCTTTCGCCACATGTAAAATTTACATTTCTACGGACCTAATTACTTTATTCGTGCGCCACTCAAGTCAACACGTGACCTTGAATCTCAGGGTATTGACCAGAGTGAATTTAATCCTGGCTGACCGTGATATCAATTTTTCCATTAAATTTACAAATATTTTTTTGTAGATAATTTCAAAATTAATAAACATCAATATAATTACCACACCTGTCAATTGCTATTTTTTTAAAAATGTATTAAAAATAATTGCAAAACTTTAGACACTTTTTTGATAAAACTTTTTAAAGTCTTACGTTATAATATGAGAGGCACATGGATCGTGACAGCATCACAGTCAATCAGCAAATTATGTCACAATTATCACCATTGGCTAGTTACTGGATACCGATTTGTCACTTACCGTATGTAGTCTTCCTCACGGCAAAACACTCTACGTACACAGCAAATGTAACATGCGGTAGAATATACAGTTTTTTAGATTACTTTTTTTATTTCAGCAATATACCTTCCTGCTAGACGTATGTTCTAGTATATCTTTTAATAAATTGATTTGTCTTACAAGGTTATCAAGCCTTAAGGTTTATATATTCATTTATATAGACTCAATATATTGTAGAGTATGATAGCTCACTGTAATATGTATATTACTATGGCAATAAAAATTTTAGAAGTTGTTTTATAAAGATGTTAAGCACTACCGTCTTCATACTTAATTAACAATTAAATACAGCTTGTCTTATCCCTTTGGCTCAGTATCTCCACCTTCTTAATCGGCTCTCAAGACCTCGCTGTTAAGAGCCGCCCAAATCTCTCCACATTCGTAGAAGCATCCAAAGAATATACTATTCGAGACCATTCCAGTGAGGGATTTACATGTCACTCATAGTTTGCTGTTTCTTTAGTATTGGAAGTTATTACTTCGATATCCAATATAGGTCATTAGAAGTCAATAAACACAATACATGGGCAAAAAGCACAACAAATTATGCACGTACATCAGGTTCCCTTTTTCAAGATATTTTCATTACTCATGTCAGTTTGTGTGAAGCAAATATACAAATTATTGTCCTAGTCGGATGGAAACACTATACACCGTTGCTGAAATACTGTCGTTTATTATAATAACTGTCCGTGGTAAAGTGAGCACTTTTGAGGCCCTAGTTACGTTTTCCTTTGTCATTTTGATCCTTTAACCACCTTTTAAAATAAATATTGCCATGCAAGTAATAAACACAGTGTGCATATTCCACCTCACTCTGAAGTTAACGTCAAAGTCTAAAATAAAATATGCTTATTAACTATTATTCCAAATGAGAGTGCTTTCAAAAGTACTCGCTTTATCGTGAATAGCCTATACATGTAGTAAAAGAATTTATACTGTATTTCGGTTTTGAGAGTATTTACTATCCTAGACATCTTGCAGGCGAATAAGTAATAAAACGAATATACTCGTATGTTATTCAAAGTGAAATATTTTTAATTTTTATGCGGCACAAAGCTCAATTTTAAACTGCAACCGCACAATTCATTCCATTTTTTCCTAATATTAAAAGAAACTCGTTCAAATGTTAAATCTGAAATCGTTTATGAGAGGTGGGCAAATTAACGACAGTAAGCCAATTTATACTGCCAAAACAAGAAAATAGCATCACGAAGAAACCATGCGACAACCACGAAATTATGTTAATATGGAGAGTACGGGTTGGCATGCACACGATCCCATGTAGGTGCGTTTGCATTTGATTGCACACCCAGGNCGGAAAAGAAATGTTGAGCTGCGTGTGGTAACAATCTTTCGGTGTTCTTACTAGGGGTCGGTAGCTGCCAACTAGTCACTTTTGAATGCCCTGCTCGAGATATTATTTTCCTCCTGGTTTTGTATCCTCTTTCGCCACATGTAAAATTTACATTTCTACGGACCTAATTACTTTATTCGTGCGCCACTCAAGTCAACACGAGACCTTGAATCTCAGGGTATTGACCAGAGTGAATTTAATCCTGGCTGACCGTGATATAAATTTTTCCATTAAAATTACAAATATTTTTTTGTAGATAATTTCAAAATTAATAAACATCAATATAATTACCACACCTGTCAATTACTATTTTTAAAAAAATGTATTAAAAATAATTGCAAAACTTTAGACACTTTTTTGATAAAACTTTTTAAAGTCTTACGTTATAATATGAGGGGCACATGGATCGTGACAGCATCACAGTCAATCAGCAAATGATGTCACAATTATCACCATTGGCTAGTTACTGGATACCGATTTGTCACTTACCGTATGTAGTCTTCCTCACGGCAAAACACTCTACGTACACAGCAAATGTAACATACGGTAGAATATACAGTTTTTTAGATTACTTTTTTTATTTCAGCAATATACCTTCCTGCTAGACGTATGTTCTAGTATATCTTTTAATAAATTGATTTGTCTTACAAGGTTATCAAGCCTTAAGGTTTATATATTCATCTATATAGACTCAATATATTGTAGAGTATGATAGCTCACTGTAATATGTATATTACTATGGCAATAAAAATTTTAGAAGTTGTTTTATAAAGATGTTAAGCACTACCGTCTTCATACTTAATTAACAATTAAATACAGCTTGTCTTATCCCTTTGGCTCAGTATCTCCACCTTCTTAATCGGCTCTCAAGACCTCGCTGTTAAGAGCCGCCCAAATCTCTCCACATTCGTAGAAGCATCCAAAGAATATACTATTCGAGACCATTCCAGTGAGGGATTTACATGTCACTCATAGTTTGCTGTTTCTTTAGTATTGGAAGTTATTACTTCGATATCCAATATAGGTCATTAGAAGTCAATAAACACAATACATGGGCAAAAAGCACAACAAATTATGCACGTACATCAGGTTCCCTTTTTCAAGATATTTTCATTACTCATGTCAGTTTGTGTGAAGCAAATATACAAATTATTGTCCTAGTCAGATGGAAACACTATACACCGTTGCTGAAATACTGTCGTTTATTATAATAACTGTCCGTGGTAAAGTGAGCTCTTTTGAGTTACGTTTTCCTTTGTCATTTTGATCCTTTAACCACCTTTTAAAATAAATATTGCCATGCAAGTAATAAACACAGTGTGCATATTCCACCTCACTCTGAAGTTAACGTCAAAGTCTAAAATAAAAATGCTTATTAACTATTATTCCAAATGAGAGTGCTTTCAAAAGTACTCACTTTATCGTGAATAGCCTATACATGTAGTAAAAGAATTTATACTGTATTTCGGTTTTGAGAGTATTTACTACCCTAGACATCTTGCAGGCGAATAAGCAATAAAACGAATATACTCGTATGTTATTCAAAGTGAAATATTTTTAATTTTTATGCGGCACAAAGCTCAATTTTAAACTGCAACCGCACAATTCATTCCATTTTTTCCTAATATTAAAAGAAACTCATTCAAATGTTAAATCTGAAATCGTTTATGAGAGGTGGGCAAATTAACGACAGTAAGCCAATTTATACTGCCAAAACAAGAAAATAGCATCACGAAGAAACCATGCGACAACCACGAAATGATGTTAATATGGAGAGTACGGGTTGGCATGCACACGATCCCATGTAGGTGCGTTTGCATTTGATTGCACACCCAGGAGTGGTGCTGAGAGCACAGGCCAGCAGTCTTAGACACTGGCGCGCAGTCGAAGCCGCATTAACGCCAGACCATACCAAGCAAGCGTACAGAGTGAAGAATAATGCCGGGAATATGCCAAAGACTTCTGTTCAAGGAGTTGATCAGACGTTGAGGGAGGACTCGTAATTAGGCTGAATACAGCAGGGTGGTCATCACCGTATAGCCCACCACGCGGATCATACTGCCCGACGTTATTGGGAGCAGTGGGTGCATGAAGGCACCCGCGCAGGACCGACTCAGGATGGAAGAGATCGATCACCACTCGAGAGTATCAACGGATCATGCGCCAGGCTCGGAGGGATCCCATGGCAACCCAGTCCACGATACTAGCCAGTGTTGATGTGTGCGCCCACGAACCATTTCCCGACGTCTTGCGGGAGGCGAATTAGTCGGTGATACCAGCGCCCATTACATGTACCATCGACTGTCATCAACCGTCATCAACTCTGCAACAGCGGCTTCTCCGTTTGCAGTGGTGCCAGGCCAGAGCAATGTGGAATGCCACAGACTGGCGATGTGTGCAGCTTAGTAACTAGTGCCGCTTCGTTATTGGGAATCAATCTTCGCGTCCCGGCGAGGAGGGCTTCTGGTTAATATCACAATTGCAATCTCCTTATCTAGCGCTCACTTCCGCCACAGCAGACATTATGGTATAGGGTGCCGTAGCCTGCGATAGCCTACCCGCTCTTGTGTTGCAGGGAATGTTGACTGTCCAGCAGTACGTGGACGAGGTCCTACCCCTCCAATCTGCTTCCATTTGGGGCCTGGATTCCTGGTGCAATTTCCCAGCAATATAATGTCCAACCCCACACAGCACGGGTTGCCCAGGACTACCACCGTCATGTCTAGATACTACCATGGCCTGTCCGCTCTCGTGGCGTATCCCCAATCGAGCATGTTTGGGACAAGTTGAAACGCCAGCTGCCTCCATGCCACAGTATCCGGGGTTTGTAGCACCGTCCAACAACTGTGGGCCCTTCTATCTCAAGACATCCGGCGTCTGCTGGAATCCATATCAAACAGTGTTGCGGCGTGTATCTCGGTGCGAATGGGTGCGTACCACAGATCCATAGGTAATGGTCCTGCTGTTCTGTTTTTGTGATCATGTGTATAACTCACCTGTATCGGTACCTCTAAATTTCACNCATAGGTAATGGTCCTGCTGTTCTGTTTTTGTGATCATGTGTATAACTCACCTGTATCGGTACCTCTAAATTTCACTACTATCCGATCCATCCTTCCGCGTCTTCCATTTTCACTGTCCGGCAGTGTAAAATTAAATGACTTTGCCTGACTAATTTTTCCCGTTATCGCATTTATGCCCAATAAGCAGGGTGATAAAACTAATCCGTCGCACATTTTAGTTCCAATCCTAGAGTAGCATTTTTCATTTACGTAAATTAAAATATATGCTTATACGTTAAGGTTTTGGAGAAGCAGGCCGGCATTTGCATTTTAATTTGATTAAGATCGTTGCCCGTTACATTATTAACGGCGAAAATTGAAAATCTTTAAACCTATTCAGAGTTGTTCATCTAGAGGAAAATTGTATTATGTATCGTCTCAGACACTGACAAAGCGCAAGAACATCGCATGTAACAAGCCAAAATTATTTAAAATTTTAATTGATTGTCACGTTTTATGATTCACATCCGCACTATCCTTAAAATTAAAACGCTGCAGGGAAACATGTGTATGTAACAAATTTACACAGTTGTAACAANAATCCGTCGCACATTTTAGTTCCAATCCTAGAGTAGCATTTTTCATTTACGTAAATTAAAATATATGCTTATACGGTAAGGTTTTGGAGAAGCAGGCCGGCATTTGCATTTTAATTTGATTAAGATCGTTGCCCGTTACATTATTAACGGCGAAAATTGAAAATCTTTTAACCTAGTCAGAGTTGTTCATCTAGAGGAAAATTGTATTATGTATCGTCTCAGACACTGACAAAGCGCAAGAACATCGCATGTAACAAGCCAAAATTCTTTAAAATTTTAAATTGATTGTCACGTTTTATGATGCACATCCGCACTATCCTTAAAATTAAAACGCTGCAGGGAAACATGTGTATGTAACAAATTTACACAGTTGTAACAAAGTTTGAGCTGGAGTAATATTAACCATATACAGTTGCTTCGTGTTGGATACAGTTTTGGATGAACCTTAGTAAATTCATTACCAAAATTAGTTTTACTGTAAAGTCTATATTATTTTGTTCATTTTAAATATTGAGGTATTTTATATTGTAGTACAGAAATAATAGCAAACTTTATAGGATGTGAAGTGCATCTATGATTTACTACACCACACTTTTGTCCATANTACATCAAAGAGACGCCCAAATTCTTCACGTAAAGGCATTTTATGGTGGCTTATCAGTTCTCTTCCAACACACGCAATCTGCTCCAGATTGCATTCCGGATTAACGACCCAGGACGTATCTGATGAGCACACCTTCTGGTCTCAGTGCCGCGGTGTTCTTCAAATCTTCTACCTGCGCTAAGGCGATAGAAACAGATTTCGGGTTGTAGATCAAGTCGCTTTCTAAGTAAATCGTAAATAATTTTTCAATACTATGCAGGACAAACTACGGGTGGGAACTCCTACCTGAACAAGGTAAAAAATTAAAAGTTCCACTTTGGGATTAGACTGGAAGGGCGTGTGTTCCGTAATGACAGCACCGTGCACAACGTAGATCTTCATCTCCGCTTCTCAAATCTGAAGTACATGCCATTAAAAAATTTATACGCAAATTTAAGGACCCTTTCTGCGCATACACATACTATACAAGTTCTCTCCGTTGCTCATGAGGAGATTCACCGTTAACAATGCTTTAATTTGGATGTGAACAGCGGCATTTTGTGCATCATATTACCAAGCAAAAGTATTTCACCTGTTAATAACGAGTGTTGCGTATACAAAGTGACAGCCTAGCACAATGTCACAATTATCAGAAAAACGTTATCAGTATTTTAGTTAACGTACAATGTACGGAATTTAATAATGCACACTGGGAAATAGCACAAAAAATTACAGTCTGAATTTTAACTTGGTATAGAGGCACCGTTATGTATTTTGACCAATTTGTTCATCATGGAAAAAGTCTAACCAATAGTTGGGCACCAACATATAACTGCTCAAAATTTCATCAGCCTTAGCCAAACTATGAGGATACTCTTGCCCAGATTTTACTTAAAGCTCTGCTTCGTCGCTTTTGCAAAAATTATAAGTTCTAGTCCTAATTTCGGATTCATAGTAATTACCGACAATGTAGGATTATAAAAAATTTACATTTTACGAGTTGTTTAATAATTTTGTGCGTAGTTTAAGTGTGTGTTATCTGCTCGTAAAACATTTATATTTTATTAATAAGTTAGACTTTTTTACAACAAACAGATAACAAAATTACGTACAAAAACATTTTAAAAACTCTTAAAATGTAAATTTTTTTATAATCTTACATTGCCAGTAATTGCTCTGAATCCGAAAATATGACGCGAAAGCGAATAAAATCCGCAAATAGGGTGAAGCAGTGTCCTATGAAGTTTCAAGGTTAGATTGTGTAGGCCAAGAAATTTTTTAACTTCATCTAAAATACATCGAACCATTTTCCCGCAATGTCTAAATTTGATGCTGAATGGATTTTTTTTATAAGTTTTAAGATTTAAGTATCTTATGTAAAGAAATTAATTTAGCTTTAGTATGACTTAGTATTTTCTTGACCTAAGAAAATTTTATCGTTCGCAAGTACGAGTATAAAGTCGCCCTTGGAATATGAAAATCATTTTCTTCAATTATAAATTTAACAAAACCAATCAGTCATAAAATCTTTGTATATTTTAAAGTAAGTCAATTCGCAAAATATAACTAGTCACTTTCCACCAAGAAAGTGTCCGAATTGTCTCGTATATAAAGCATAACTTAGTAGTCTTCAATCCGTGCCAAAATCCATTTGAAATTACGGTTCTTCAAAACGACACTAGCCCATTAAATGTGTGTAATTTGCTGCGTAGGTATAGTCACATTTTTAAATAATGGGACCAAATCCCAAGTCATTCTACCGGGAAACACATTAAGAGAGTACTTACCTACGTGCCCGATCTTTGTTCATAAATACTGGTTTACGAATTGAAATACAAAGCAAATATTTCAAAGTGTCTACAAAATATGGTCGTGGAATGGTACTCTTATTGTGCTGTAAAACTGCATTAACTTTTATCGATATGACAGCTTAACTATCTGGTGTTCGCAACTGCTTATGTAAGTGGAAAGCATTATCTGTTACCACACACTAAGTATCTCTCCTTCCCATCTCTTCCCCCCCCCCCTATAACATTGTCAAAAATTTACAATGTTTCTAGTTTATTGTTAATACAGATTTAATATCAGTGCCCACGCGTTCTCTTATTGTTAAATTACCACACACCTGTTCCACTTGTTAGAATTTTCAGCAAAAAACACTTCTCTATGGCCAAAGATATACCTACTGGTTTCGGCAATCTCCAGACCTTCGTATTTTTCAGCTTCGCGATCGCAGGGTTTTATTGAAAATTTAAATACGGATGTAAGTGACCAAACTTTATGGTTTAAATCTGCCGCATAAGATACAGGAAGTTTCTGGGAAGAATTTACCACCAAGTACGCCGGCTTTCAACGGTGACCAAGAGATTACTTTTCGTTGTGAGAAGTTCAGTTTTATTCACAGATGTTTCTAGTGTTTTGCCTTTATGCGACATCCCAAATGAAACTGCAGACATTTCTTCTAGTTCCATGCAAGTCACGCCCTTGATTTGCCATCTTGTAAGAAAACTGGGGCATTAGATAAAGATCAGCGCTTTTTGTTTCAAAGAAATTAAAATTATCAGTCCAATCAAAAGAGCTCTAAAACAATACCCTTATAAGAATATACCAATAAATTTCTACAACTGTACCTGTCAATAAAATGCTCTTAATTATGAAATTTGTAGGATTCCCTTTAGAGAAAAGTTTGGAAATGCGCTTTCCAGTCTTTTTAGAAGAGTCAATTACTAAATGGCTGTCCGAAAAAATTTATTTTTCTCTCAAACACAAATTGTGAAGTTGTCATGCTCCAATTATGAATTTAAAAAACCTGAATTAAGCCAACTTTCTTCAAGCCGCGTGTGTAATCTTAAATCCAGAAAATATCTCTTAGGGCATATACTGAAAACTCAGACATTTTTTATTAGCAAAAAACAGATTTTGGCATACGCAATTAACCTCTGGTGTTGATAAACTTAACCGCAGTATTTACTTCGTCAGTCTGTGATATAAAGTGATTTTAAATTAAGATAAAAAATATTTAAAATTAGTTTACCGCGTGGTGTGATTTAATAATGCTGCTAGTTTAACCGCAGACAGAAATCACGCTCGCGATGTTAGAGACTCTCGACTTTTCGATAAATACTGAAAAGTACATTTAAATAATTCACATCCGAAGTTCGGTACCAATTTTACGTGTTTTCATGAAAAATTTATTAACAAAACTCCTGACTACTAAACTTTGATATCAATCATCAACTTACAAATATACCCCAAATCATTCATTTAGTTTAGATACTTTGTTGATGGGAGTTTTATAAGTAGATTTCACAATTTCTTTTAGTTTTTTCACACATGTTTATTAAAATATTACAGTCTTAATTGCCATTTCAAAATACATTATATCTATAGAGGCTTTTTCAAAATACATTACGGGGGAAAATATAAATATTAAAATGTGAAATAACACGTTTCATGTAAATATATATTTATAAACCTGTACCAAAAAATACGACATTTGATAATGCATGATAAACATTTAAAATTAAAATCTTGAAATAATGCACGTAACTTAAGATTCCCTTAAGTTTCCGTAATTTCCCCGCAGTGTTTTGGAGAAACTTGCTGGCCATCCGATTCGTTCCGTAACTCAAGAGCGCTTGAAGAAGGAAGAAAGCCTACTGCGAGGGCGTTCTGAGATATTACTGGTCTCTTCCTCTTGTGTGGACGACTGCTTCTCTGTAGTATGCTTCTCTTCCGAGCGGCAACGGTCTCGACGCGAATCTGGCGAAGAGGAAGGGCATTGCTCGGGTCTGCAGGTAGGCCTCGCTGTATCTGTGCGCGCTCCTGCAGCCTCCGCTTGACTGGAGCCTGCAGTCTGCTCAGAGTGTAGTCTCGCAGTCTCTACTATGCTCTCGCCCGCATCTGTAACGGCACCTTCTGGCGCAACCTCCCCTATTACCTGCAACATGCGCGGGTGGTTAGTAACATTCAACTTTTACGTGAAAGAAAGGCAATGACTAGACATCTCAGATTAGTAAAGGAATAATCAACTCTAAAGAATGTGAAAATGCTACATAGCTACTATAAACCCAACTCTTAATAAATGTTTTAGAGAATACTTGGTTCGAGATAAAAGAAAACATACGTTAGGACTGGAAAGCTAGCCAAGATAGAATCTTGCTAATAAACAAATGGGTTAACTGCTTAACTAAATCTCCAAAATTATGGGAAATAAATAAATGAGTAAAGACAAAAAATTACTTAAATGCTAACTTCCAAATACAGTCGCATTATTCCAAGTAAAAAGCAAGTTACTGAAGCTTTAAATAATTTATAAATAGTTCTAAACCTAACTAAACGAAATTGTTACCATATGATCATGCTTTGGATTTAATGGAAATACACGATTTGCTAGTTTTTAGCTTCAGCATATTTAAAGTATTATGCATAATTAAAAAACAAAACATCCCAGGATATTGATTATACAAGTTTGGTACATTTTGTGATTACCTTTAACCTGGTTAACCATTATTTTGTTTTATAAAATTTACCACTATGGTATGAACGGTTTATACTTGGAATGTTCCAGTATCAACTTTCTAACAGATTTTAAAGAATAAATAATGTGTGGCAGTATTGCATCTGAAAAGTGAGGGAAAAAGAGTGTCACAAGGCAGAATTGAGGGAATTGCCTAAACTATTAATGATCTTGCAACACTTATCATATGATGCTAGTATCATGGTTAAATGCCACAATCAGGATAGCATTATAACAAACATTTTTGATACACTGAAACAAATTTGTCTTCCGTTGATAATTGTAAATGTTGCGAAAACTTAATTTATTCATTTTAGGAAAGTTAGATCATATTCAGTAATTTTACAAACTGATAGATTGGAAGAAGTAGCATTTAAAGTATAATGTTTGCATCTTGATAAGCTTTTAACTTTGTATGTGCATATAAATTCTAGAAAATATACTATCTTCTAAAATTGAGCAGAATGGTTGGCGATAATAATTAACGATTTATTTCGCTTACTTTCATTCATAAGTATGAAATAGAATTGTGGGGGAATGTATCGGGAAAAGATATTTCTAGTATACAAAAATCTATACGAATTGCAGCTAATTTTAATCCGATATAGTTAAGTGATTTCTTTTAATCTAAAGTAAATCTTCATTTTATAAATACATAAATGTAATATATAATTAAATGTATCCTCAAAAAGTTCTATCAATCCACGAATTCGTATGTTTAGAATAATGTATACCCCTTTTATAAAATATTTCATTAAGGCCAGTGTTTTTACAACAAGTCACTTAAAATTGACTTGGAAAAATGTGAATAAATTAGTAAACCTATGTATAGGTATTTTTATTGCCGGTATTTATAATATTAAGGAAATTTCTTTAATTTTTAAATTCCATTCAATTGGTGTGTGTATCGTATATATTAATATATTTTATATTAATATTATAGGGTAGTCAATACTGATATTGATTCTCTTGGTACTAATGTGATTTGTATTGTGTATTGATATTTATTGTATTTATACAGGATTAGTCCTTAACTACAGATACAAACCCTGTGAGGTGATTCCCTATGCAAAATAGAATAGAAAACATACGACCAATGTGTTACAGTAACTCTTAAGGGAGGTAGCCACCCTTGAAAATAGATATTTCAAATGGTTCTACCGGAAAAATAATAAAACCTACAAGAGAGGAAAGAGCCATTCTGTGAATAATGTTTTCTATAACCAATACCTCAAACCTGAGAACGGTTGTGGCGTGCTTTCATCCCTTACATTAAGACACTAAGGGGTGGTATGTTACTATCTTGCCAATGTGAGTAACCCTCTGGTATTTTTGAACGAGTCATAATCATACGTTACTGCACGGAAACAAGTAACATTGATTTAACACTGAGGCGAACAGTGTTCCAGACTGCAGACAGCTTGTACCTGGCAGGCAACCAAGTGTACCGTTACAATCTGTTCGCCTGAGAGTGTTTCATCAAGGTAACTATTTGTGCATCAACTTACTGTACGTATGATTATGACGTCTAAGATATACCCAAGGGTTACACACATTGGTAGGATTCTAACATACCGCCCCCTATTTTCTCACTGTACTGGGATGATAGTACTCAAACTGTTTGCAGGGTTCAGGTATTTTAACAATGAAAACATTCACAGAATGGTTATTTCATCTCATATAGGTTCCATTATTTTTCCGGTAGAACCATTTGAAATATCTATTTTCAAGGGTGGCTACCTCCCTTACGAGTTACTGTAACATTGTTCGTATGTTTTCTATCCTATTTTGCATAGGGAATCGCCTCACAGCGTTTGTATATGTAGTGCAGGACCAGCCTGTATTGTGTAAACTTCTCAAAGTGTTTTTTTAATGGACAATCTTGTATATTCTGATTTCCTATTTTAATTCTTCGGACGAATAAAATAAAATTTAAGTACTGCGGTGCATGATGATTCTTTCGAATATTCATGTTAATGGGAAAATGGAATTACTTTTCCAACCAACATTTCTTAAAAGTTTCCTACAATTAGTGTTCATTTTAAAAGGCAAAATTACTGGTTTATCAAGGCAAGTAATTTCAATTTAAAATTAAGTTTCTTCCCAACCGAGTATTTAATATTACCAAAATATTACACGTAAAAACGAACGCTAGAAATGTTCACCCTCAGTGCTATGCGATTTTCAGTTTTATATCTCATAAGAGCAGTAAATTTCAGACAATTTATAGTATTATGTTATTCTTAATTTTATAATGAGGCAAATACTTTCTAATTGTTACAGTAATGGTCTACGACAGAGGAAAAAGTATGGTTTCATGAACAAAATTTCTGTACTCTTGACCCATCTAGACAGTTAATTAATGGACAATCAGATTGGTTGGTGGTACCATCGTTAACTTGGTAACTGCAACAGAAGTTTATGCATAAATCTTGTTTGAGATTATCTGCAACCATGGATATAGTTCCTACAGCAGAGCTTCAGTGTCAGTATTACAGAACAGCTATAGTAATATTTAGATTGTCCCCGGATCAAACTGAACTAAAATAATCTAACTAACATTCTATTGCTGGTGCAGAAATTTGTCAACTGCTACCATGAAACTAAAAGACTGAACTCTTGTCATTTCTCTTCTTTCCCCATTGGCCCTACGAAAACAACTTGGTATTTAGTTTCAGTAACCTCTGTATGGTTATGCATAGAAAAGTTAGACTGGACTTTATAATGGTGTGCCCCTTAACAGTTTTAATGTGTCCACAAACCAGTTTTAAACTCTCCCTGTATTCTGAACATTGATTAGAGCTTGACTTACAGAGTTCCAAGCATATCAACAGGCACGAAATAGCAGTACCTGCACCGTAGGCTCTAAAATACTTAAGTAGAATAATTCTCCCCCCACAACTTTTGCAGAAGTTCAGAAAACACTGACACAGTCCTTTGTAATTTCCACGAGAAAGATTAATTCAAGTGTTTTATATTTTAGTTTTATTTGCCATTTCCGGAAAGATGAATATATACCAAATTGTTAGGATAAGTACTTGCTTTGCACGTATGGGTGTATCACTATGAACTCTTAACCAGTTAACGTATGGGTAGTGTAAACTTACGGTAACGTTCAGCGTGTCGTTATGCGCACTTCACAGCCGAAGTGTTTCAATAATGCCTGAAGTGAGCACGAGGAGGCAAACTAAATTATGCCTAAATCTTTCTAGTGCCCCCCTTTATTCACGCTCTTTGCTTTAAAACATTAACTGAAAACAGCACTTTTTCATGTTTTTTTTTTTTGTTTTTTTTTAAGTCCTGAATAGTGACGTAAGGCATATTTTCAACTGTCCGATATTGTACCCCCTGCACATTCAAATAGTGCAAGCAGAATGGCTGATTAATCTATCATTATGCAGCAACACATTGATAGGTACTCTACGCTAAGTTCTGCACGATTGCTTTAGTTCCGTACCTCCATACAGTAATTATTTCTTGCGCGTTGGAAGATATAAATTTAGCACGGTGCTTAAAAACAAACCACATCAAGTGTATCGTGCAATTTTACGCAATTTGTTAGTTAACTTTGCAAGTGAATTAACTCTTAGATTCATATAAAATTGCATATTCACTACAGGAAATATTACTAATTGTCCATTATTGCTGAAAAGTAATTTCGGGACAAAATTTTCAATTTATGGTAAATTTTTTCCTGGACTTATTCTATGTGCATAAGTATTTTTAAGTTAGCCAACTATTTAAAGAAACGGCTGACAAAGTTATGACTATTAAAACAAAGAGGCTATGTGTGGCTTGGAGTTTCCTTAAAATTTGAGAAATTACTACATTTCACGTAATTAGTTTTCAATAAAACGTCAAGCGAAGTAGGACAAATTTTGCCTGCTGGAAACAGATATTTTTCGTAAACTGAGCATTAAAAATGTTAAAGTAATGTGAGAGCATAGTAAAGTTTGTGTAAATTCAAGTCTCAACAAGAGTAGCGGAATGTGTATTGAAGTAACAAAATTACCGGATGGGCGGGTTTATTGAAGGCTCTCATTGGATCAAAGAATGTATCTTAATTGTTAAAACGTTCAAGTGATACTTGCGCACAATCTACGATTTACGGTTAGGCCAACTCCTAATACTGAAACTGCAAAACTTTCTTCGGCAAAATAGTGATCTTGGGTAAATTTTTTACTTTAAATCTGCTCTTCCAAGGTTTAAGAATTTCATTGAGATTGTGCGAGTAAATTTTCTCAAATATTTTANGTTGGTGGTACCATCGTTAACTTGGTAACTGCAACAGAAGTTTATGCATAAATCTTGTTTGAGATTATCTGCAACTATGGATATAGTTCCTACAGCAGAGCTTCAGCGCCACTACTACAGAACAGCTATAGTAATATTTAGATTGTCCCCGGATCAAACTGAACTAAAATAATCTAACTAACATTCTATTGCTGGTGCAGAAATTTGTCAACTGCTACCATGAAACTAAAAGACTGAACTCTTGTCATTTCTCTTTTTTCCCCATTGGCCCTACGAAAACAACTTGGTATTTAGTTTCAGTAACCTCTGTATGGTTATGCATAGAAAAGTTAGACTGGACTTTATAATGGTGTGCCCCTTAACAGTTTTAATGTGTCCACAACCAGTTTTAAACTCTCCCTGTATTCTGAACATTGATTAGAGCTTGACTTACAGAGTTCCAAGCATATCAACAGGCACGAAATAGCAGTACCTGCACCGTAGGCTCTAAAATACTTAAGTAGAATAATTCTCCCCCCACAACTTTTGCAGAAGTTCAGAAAACACTGTCACAGTCCTTTGTAATTTCCACGAGAAAGATTAATTCAAGGGTTTTATATTGTAGTTTTATTTGCCATTTCCGGAAAGATGAATATATACCAAATTGTTAGGATAAGTACTTGCTTTGCACGTATGGGTGTATCACTATGAACTCTTAACCAGTTAACGTATGGGTAGTGTAAACTTACGGTAACGTTCAGCGTGTCGTTATGCGCACTTCACAGCCGAAATGTTTCAATAATGCCTGAAGTGAGAACGAGGAGGCAAACTAAATTATGCCTAAATCTTTCTAGTGCCCCCCTTTATTCACGCTCTTTGCTTTAAAACATTAACTGAAAACAGCACTTTTGCATGTTTTTTTTTTTTTTTTTTTTTTAAGTCCTGAATAGTGACGTAAGGCATATTTTCAACTGTCCGATATTGTACCCCCTGCACATTCAAATCGTGCAAGCAGAATGGCTGATTAATCTATCATTATGCAGCAACACATTGATAGGTACTCTACGCTAAGTTCTGCACGATTGCTTTAGTTCCGTACCTCCATACAGTAATTATTTCTTGCGCGTTGGAAGATATAGATTTAGCACGGTGCTTAAAAACAAACCACATCAAGTGTATCGTGCAATTTTACACAATTTGTTAGTTAACTTTGCAAGTGAATTAACTCTTAGATTCATATAAAATTGCATATTCACTACAGGAAATATTACTAATTGTCCATTATTGCTGAAAAGTAATTTCGGGACAAAATTTTCAATTTATGGTAAATTTTTTCCTGGACTTATTCTATGTGCATAAGTATTTTTAAGTTAGCCAACTATTTAAAGAAACGGCTGACAAAGTTATGACTATTAAAACAAAGAGGCTATGTGTGGCTTGGAGTTTCCTTAAAATTTGAGAAATTACTACATTTCACGTAATTAGTTTTCAATAAAACGTCAAGCGAAGGACAAATTTTGCCTGCTGGAAACAGATATTTTTCGTAAACTGAGCATTAAAAATGTTAAAGTAATGTTAGAGCATAGTAAAGTTTGTGTAAATTCAAGTCTTAACAAGAGTAGCGGAATGTGTATTGAAGTAACAAAATTACCGGATGGGCGGGTTTATTGAAGGCTCTCATTGGATCAAAGAATGTATCTTAATTGTTAAAACGTTCAAGTGATACTTTCGCACAATCTACGATTTACGGTTAGGCCAACTCCTAATACTGAAACTGCAAAACTTTCTTCGGCAAAATAGTGATCTTGGGTAAATGTTTTACTTTAAATCTGCTCTTCCAAGGTTTAAGAATTTCATTGAGATTGTGCGAGTAAATTTCCTCAAATATTTTANTTTTACTTTAAATCTGCTCTTCCAAGGTTTAAGAATTTCATTGAGATTGTGCGAGTAAATTTCCTCAAATATTTTACTTTCCCGATTTACTCTTACCCTCTTTGATTAGTTAGGAACTTAAAACTTTTGTGCAGATACAAACCTGATTTTTAGTATCCGTCTCATTCTGTTCATTTTTCTCTGGAAGAAATTTTTTCCATAAAGCCAGAAATATATTTATCAGCAACACAAATACAAATAATTGCACAATAAAAACTTACGATATGTACAACTATATAGTTAAATAGCTATGTTTACGATATCATTGTTCATAAATTACTCTGAATAATTTGACTCTTGCATTCCGGCTATAAAATTTAAGATTAGTACGTTCAACACTCACTGTAGAGCAGAACATAAGATCGCAATGTGGCAATTCTCAAACCACCACTAACACAACACTGATACATAACATAACATCTTGGCTCGTGAGGGGTTGCGGTGGTAATGGCCACTTTAGCGTTCTTCTCGCCACAGTCTACTGCATTAGACTCTTGGTGGAGTAACTCATTTTGCATGGGAAATGTGAGTGACGTTACCGTTGGTCGCGTTCTCTCGAGCTACATTTCCCCAACCATTGCATTTGTTGCTGCAATTCTATCACCATTGGTGCTGATAACTGCATATGATAAAGAAATTAGAGGCTAAAGTCTCTAGGAAAATATACATAGCGCGTAAAATTATAATCGTTGCAACGTAAGAAAATATATATGGATTTTGCCATATTTTGGGAGTTTATTTTACCGAAACATGCGATGAAAATTAGGAGCTTTGAAATGGATGCTTATATATTTTGATTTAAATTGGGTTATCTTACTTTTAGCAAGGCCATCCCGGTAAATATTAATTTTTTTGCATTGTTTCTATGTTGACAAACTGTGTGGTTATTTAAAGTCCAGCGGGCTTGGCGCAGAGTGCGTTATGGAATTGGTAATCGGTACGTATGCGAAAACTGCAATAATGCTATTTTAGCAGCCTATTACTTTATTTACCTTTTAGTTCTATGAATTTCTCAGTTATTTGTAAAACGTATCTTCAGCTGTTTTTAAACAGTAACTGGACCTTTCATTCGTGGGTAGTTTGTACTAGTCATTTATGTATTTTTTGTACTTTTAAATTAAAAATTTTATGGTATGTGATGTGAAATTCTTATGTTTCAAATAAATATTTTCATTTTTCTTATGCATAATTTAAATTCCATACACTAAGTTATGTGTGCATAGCTGAGTAATAAGTTATATATTGATTTCCCCGAAAGGCCTATGCTCACGAAACTGGATAGAAAGTCAGTTGTTCAAAATAAAATGTTAAAGCTGTCTCACTGTTGNCCGAAAGGCCTATGCTCACGAAACTGGATAGAAAGTCAGTTGTTCAAAATAAAATGTTAAAGCTGTCTCACTGTTGTTAGAGCACTTTAGAGCAATGCTCTATATTTAAGCCCATTTGAAACCTTCCACCGAATGTAAAAAACTATGCTATGNCCGAAAGGCCTATGCTCACGAAACTGGATAGAAAGTCAGTTGTTCAAAATAAAATGTTAAAGCTGTCTCACTGTTCTTAGAGCACTTTAGAGCAATGCTCTATATTTAAGCCCATTTGAAACCTTCCACCGAACGTAAAAAACTATGCTATGNTTAGAGCACTTTAGAGCAATGCTCTATATTTAAGCCCATTTGAAACCTTCCACCGAACGTAAAAAACTATGCTATGCGCCTACAGACTTCCATGCCTGGATCTTTAGTTAACTTCTCAAAACTTCAATACTCAACTGTTTGTAAACCAAATTTAAGCCAAATTCAGTTACCATCAGTTTGGAACACTAGTCTTAAGACGTGGAGACTCAAAATGTATCACTAGTTGAAAGTATTACTGTAGATTTAGAGTTACTCACTGCGAAGGGTACTCGAGATGCAGTTTCAAAAGCAAGACATCAGTGCGAAAAAAAAAAAACATTTAAGATTAGTTTTGGACGATCGCGTCAAAGGGCAATGCAGGTCACTTNACATTTAAGATTAGTTTTGGACGATCGCGTCAAAGGGCAATGCAGGTCACTTGATACTGTGAAAGACTTTCGGAAAGGTCTGCTTATAATTTTTACTGGATAATCTTTAGTTAGTAAAACATTAATGAAATATGATTATATTCTACTAGCTAGCCGCATGTTTACAAAGCCTAGAGAAAACTAGTCTATGAAATGGCAATTTAGGCAATTCAGCATTCCAGATAACGGCTGTTTTTGCCCATATGAATGGATTTGTCCTTTTGCATAGAACTGAGTAGACAAACTTAACCAAATAATTCATAATTATAGACAGTTTCATATATCTTAAGTCAAAGGAAGTCAGATAGGAAAGAAGATTTTTCGATTAGTATCAAGCGCAGTTGAGTTGTCAGTGTTTAAAATAAAAATCAGAAACAAAACTGCCAAAATCCGAGGTGAATTGTCACTAAACTGAACATTTTTATTTTGAAAAATGCACTTGCATTAAGCTTTCGCATAATAATGTCGGTGGTGACCAATTAATAGCTGAACGTCTAAACCCAACTACTTCTAATGCAGAGAGTAAATTTTCAATCAATTTTAAATATTTCACGATGGCCAACTTAATTCCAAAATATCCCTGACCGGTTTTCACTAGTAATTTTTATACGCACTCTTACCGCTTCCGTACCACGAGCTGCAGTTGGGTTCTAGCGACCACTCACCACACTCCTGGTCGAGGCGACGGTCGCCCAGCTGGAGGTGATGTATGCCGGCACTGTGCCGAGAGTGTTCAGCAGCTGCATAACCACACCCGCGGTCCAGCGCCACGCGGACACAGCCTCTGGTTCCCGTCTCGCAGAGTCCACCGCGGTCGAGGCTGGCGATCATTCAAAGCAGCGACGTGAACGACACAAACACAAATATTTAGTACAATCTTCAGCTTAGTCGACACATTAAAAGCCGAAGTTTCGAATACAAAATGTGAGAGTCTTTTCTATACTACACTTACAAAATTACAACCACATGTTTAATTTAATCAAGTTTATTCTATAATTAGTCCATGTATGCGCTAAAATTCAGTGTACTGTGAATAACTTAAAAATTTACCACTGTGAGAGTTTCAATATTATCCTTTCTAATTTACTTNTGATACTGTGAAAGACTTTCGGAAAGGTCTGCTTATAATTTTTACTGGATAATCTTTAGTTAGTAAAACATTAATTAAATATGATTATATTCTACTAGCTAGCCGCATGTTTACAAAGCCTAGAGAAAACTAGTCTATGAAATGGCAATTTAGGCAATTCAGCATTCCAGATAACTGCTGTTTTTGCCCATATGAATGGATTTGTCCTTTTGCATAGAACTGAGTAGACAAACTTAACCAAATAATTCATAATTATAGACAGTTTCATATATCTTAAGTCAAAGGAAGTCAGATAGGAAAGAAGATTTTTCGATTAGTATCAAGCGCAGTTGAGTTGTCAGTGTTTCAAATAAAAATCAGAAACAAAACTGCCAAAATCCGAGGTGAATTGTCACTAAACTGAACATTTTTATTTTGAAAAATGCACTTGCATTAAGCGTTCGCATAATAATGTCCGTGGTGACCAATTAATAGCTGAACGTCTAAACCCAACTACTTCTAATGCAGAGAGTAAATTTTCAATCAATTTTAAATATTTCACGATGGCCAACTTAATTCCAAAATATCCCTGACCGGTTTTCACTAGTAATTTTTATACGCACTCTTACCGCTTCCGTACCACGAGCTGCAGTTGGGTTCTAGCGACCACTCACCACACTCCTGGTCGAGGCGACGGTCGCCCAGCTGGAGGTGATGTATGCCGGCACTGTGCCGAGAGTGTTCAGCAGCTGCATAACCACACCCGCGGTCCAGCGCCACGCGGACACAGCCTCTGGTTCCCGTCTCGCAGAGTCCACCGCGGTCGAGGCTGGCGATCATTCAAAGCAGCGACGTGAACGACACAAACACAAATATTTAGTACAATCTTCAGCTTAGTCGACACATTAAAAGCCGAAGTTTCGAATACAAAATGTGAGAGTTTTTTCTATACTACACTTACAAAATTACAACCACATGTTTAATTTAATCAAGTTGATTCTATAATTAGTCCATGTATGCGATAAAATTCAGTGTACTGTGAATAACTTAAAAATTTACCACTGTGAGAGTTTCAATATTATCCTTTCTAATTTACTTTAAACTATATTTTAATTTTTCATATGTATGGAAAATTATATTTATGATTTTATTTTACGTAAATATTAAGTAACGGGCTCTTTCCAAGTTTGAAAACTACGTCAAGTTAGTGATTGTTGCTCTACACCTAGTTTAATTTCACTCTGGGCTTGCGTTCTAAGACGTTAAAAGTATTTGACTTGCTCAAGGATGTGCGAGAGTGTCCAAGGCCACCAATATTTGTGTGTAGGATGTTCACGGGATATGAGCTCTATTGAGGCCCTAAGTCACTTTTTCTTTCAGGTATTTTTTATCTTTTAACTGCCTCTTTTTAAATAAATATAGCGATATAATTAATAAACATAGAGTGTGTATTCAAACGCACTTTAAAGTTAACGTATATGGCTAAGATTGAATATCTATCGACTATCATTCCAAATGAGAGGGCTTTCAAAAGTGCTCACTTTGCCGAGAATAGCCTATGGTGGGCCTGCAGCTAAGCACAAGAACATTCTTTCCATTTAGTTTATTTTGTTTAATTTTTCTTCAGGAAAGCTACTCCTGCAGTTTTCCTCTGGGTAACATTAACCCATGCGCCATTTGTTATTTATCCTTTAATTAAAATTATATTTGCCCAATACCAGAGTTCTCATTTCCCATCGTGGTCGCCTATTAGCGATTTAGTCAAGTGTCTCCTCGATGAGCATTATACCATTCACCAAGAGAATGTTTACGTAAAAGTCAATGTGGTTAGGTATAAATACCCAAAGAAACCAATCACTACGTCAATGGCCACGTAACTTTGTTGAGATATTCAACTAGCAGTTCATGATATTTGAATGGATTGCAAACAAATCTAAAATGAGAGAGTAGACAATTTCCCGAACGCAACTTTAAAGTTTTCACGTTCTTCGTGAATTGGGAGCTAATGCAGGAAAGATCGATGCCGAGATTCGCACGCCATAATCTGATAATTGCTTCAGGAACATTCCACATAGACCAACTTTCTACAACCATACGAAAGCAAAAGTGCAGTTTAGTTTTCACTACGTAAGTAGCCAACTAATTTATGGCATAAATTAAGTTCTGCTGGATTTCGTTATTGATAAAATATTACTTTGAAATTAGGTTGCTTGTGCTTAAATTTTTGGGTGGCGAGGGTCATTTGATGCCCTAGGACTAAAGGCACAGGTCGGTTTTAATCTGCGCATGCTCCAGGCATTTACGTACAATACGACTGTCAATCACACAGCCAACAGT
The DNA here is from genome assembly GCA_002778355.1 of Clitarchus hookeri. Taxonomy (NCBI): domain Eukaryota; kingdom Metazoa; phylum Arthropoda; class Insecta; order Phasmatodea; family Phasmatidae; genus Clitarchus; species Clitarchus hookeri. The sequence goes on from NQII01001603.1 coordinate 139,506, forward strand.
TTGTTAACGTGTGTTCTAAGCTCCCCGCCTACCTTGAGCTCTTTTCCCGCTTTTGAAGCCGAATAGCGCGGGTGTGATAAGAGACACTGCCACGCGCGTCAAGTGCGCCATCGACGCTAAGAGCAAGGCCCTGAACTGGCGTGCAGTGTTCTCGCCTCTCTGCGTGTACCTAAGGGACTTTCAGCGGCGACCCTATTATTTTATTGGAAAGTCTGCAGGAAAGTTCAATACAGTGCCCTTGGGCAGTGTTTTATGCAGCTGATGGTGATTTTTTATATACAGCACTTAAAAAAAAAGCCGCTTTTAGCCATTTTGGAGNTAAAAAAAAGCCGCTTTTAGCCATTTTGGAGTTCTCTGAAATGGCGTTTATAATTGTGACTTCTTGAAAGCACTCAACAGCCCTCGTCTGAAGGGTGCGTTCTTTGGACGCACTTTTAATAGTTTCGTATATAAAAAACAAGTATTTCAAACNACAGCCCTCGTCTGAAGGGTGCGTTCTTTGGACGCACTTTTAATAGTTTCGTATATAAAAAACAAGTATTTCAAACTCACTGCAACACAGTTCAAGTACCAGGTAGGCGGGAACCTTAAGTTTGATATTCAAGAGTCTTGCCACTTTTTATGAATAAAATATTAGACAATTTTAGTTTCATTAAAACCAAGAATAAGTCTTAAAACTTTGCAAAGCACCATTACACAGCATTTTTCTAACAAAAACCTATCTTATGTTTATTCTGACAATACTACTTGCAAAATAAAAGCCAGTCCAGTGTTAGGCAATGTTATAAATTCCTATAAATTACTAACAAAATGCACAGCACTACACGTAATGGAAAAAAGCCCCGACTTCATTGGGAGAAATCTTATTTATTACCACGTCGCATTTTAAACATCAAAAATATAATCACATTAGAATATAATAAAGTCTATTTTACTAGAATAAAACTACACTAAAATTTCGCTTTCGTGGAAGAAAAACTCAACTGTGGTGTAGTGGAAAACTATGGTGTAGTAAATTAATTTAATCTAATTTATATTAGTTTGTGTGCGCTCTTAATTTTTATTTAACCTGCATAGGACATTACTATGACCTCTATTGTTTCCCTGTACAATTCACTTGTTATATTTACGAGACAATGAAATGTAGGACGCGGCAGGTTATAAAATCATTACAGAGATTTACTCCATTTGGAATCAACAGGACAAATAAAATAAAACATTTGTTATGCGCAACAGACATTTTCACTACTCACGACTATATAATCTTACGTTTGACAGTTCAAGATGATCTAACGAGCAGGATTGGAAAATGAACTTTCGTGAAGGGGATGAAACCATCCCAGCATTCTTCCGAATTAAAAAAAAAAAAAATCGGGGTCGCCGGACGAGAAGAATTTATATACTTGGAAACCCAAATTATGATAGCAATAGGTCACCGTATTTACCTCCACATTTCACATCCTGAATGTAATAGTAAGATCGAGTACATTGACGGTTACTTCCAACTTTTCTGGAGCCCTGCTAAAATTTTACTACCGCATTCGTGCGCACTAAGTGTAATACTATTTTGCATAAAAACTATTCCGTACCAGGAATTACCTACACCTATTTTCTCAGTTTTTAATCATATTAATTATAAATAAAATATAATTTGTAAATAAAATATAAACAAAATTCCAATTTCACCAAAAATAGGTAAATTTTTTGTTAACACAAGAATAAAACTTGTATGATTAATAATACTTAGGAAGCAACCAAACGCGTCATACATAGGGTGTTTTTTCAAAGGTTTGATTCAAAAAGTGTAAAGAGACCGCGAATAGACTATACTACATAAAATCAATTTTTTGCAATATTTGTGGCGGAAGGTGGAAATATATACCAATAGACAACGAAATACTTTCGCAACATTATACGCATATAAATTGCCGTTACACGTTGAAAAGATTTGGTAAGTAACAGTAGATCAAGAGTACTTAATGGCGCACTTTATATTAACACAGTTTAATAAAAATTCCCTGCCTGGCATAGTACTCTGAAAACTTTTGTAAAAGGCACAAGTATTCTACTCTCCTTTTCCGTTTATAAGACATTTTGCATCCCAGACGATATGTTATGGCTCGTCAGTATACATTGAACTTACCTTCGGTCCAAGAAGGTTTCAACAGACCGTATGCTGTTTTAAACAGATTTCCCAGCTGCTGCTTAACGAATTTTGAAGCCGGGTGATTTTCCATGGCCTCTACGACGGTGGTCGCTGGACTGAGCAGCTTTGCGTACATCACGCTGGCAGCCTGAAACGTTCAACGTGGGATTATGTTAGTGAACAGTAAACAACGTTTTTCCCAGAGAGTTTACTTGCAAAATCACGTAAGATCCTGGACAGGATCGCGTGGAAGCAAGTTTCCACAAACAAACCGACATTATTAAAATTCCTAAATCATTTTGATACATATTTCTTTAAACTTCACGCTTCACACGAAGGGACTAAGCCGCATTTCAAAATATTATCCATTACGGTAGAATCATTGTCCCTTTTTTAACTCTTTCAAAAAAAAGATTGTTATGGCACCGAAGGAGTTTAATTTGAATGCGCACGTCTTCAAACGACATACCAACTTACACGTTAAAATAGAGACTTTGGCGTAGGAACACCAGGTGAAATTTGATGTTTTTCCTGAATCTTACTTAGATCCCGAAAATTTACGACATAGCAGTTAAGTGCTATGAAGAAGTAATAAAATTATTTTTTTTCTGCTAACACGATTTCATAACATTCATTATGCTCTTAGGATTTTTCAACGGTGTAACTAACAAAATTTTCACATCAGTGGACAAGTTAGATTTCTGGTAAGCTGGATTGTAAGTTTTGAGGCGAATGTTACAACCTCAAATTGTTTGTTTTGTAAACTTTTTAATAAAGCTGCGATATCGAAAATTAACACCAAAATTATTTGGGCAGTACAAGAATCCAACCAGAGATAGAAACTTTACTTATCTCTAACTATGGTCTATGTATACAATTAAAAAGTGTCCTTGGTTATGAAACTGTTTAGACAAACACTCCACCCACCTCTTATCTCTCGCGTTCACAGGTTTAGTTGCCTGCAGCGTTATTTCATAATTATTTTTGCAACACCGTCACTGAATATTTATCAACCATTAAATTATTTCAATTTCACTTAATTTAATAAGCAAAGTAATGTTTTATTCCAGTCTTTAATAGTACTCTAATAAACATTGCCGTTTTGTACAAAACTAACTACTAAAATTTGAGCAAGTATCTTTTACATAAAATTTTTAAATAGCGAAGATTTAATTTAATTTAGTTGTATACACCTAAGCATAATACGACCCCTAATACCAGAATTGCAAAGTTACATTCCGTATACGTAAGAACATTCGATGGGACGCTCGATTTCAAGAAGCACAAAACCAATCAATTGATTCCGATATCCGAGAAAGCTAGTTTACTATCCGCATTTCCAACGAGTCAGAGTTTTATACACGCTACAAATCACAGTCGCAATAAGGTTTGCCAAATTTCTCGCTGCTGCAAAACTACGTACATATTTAAAATACGTCTATGGCACCATTTGTTAACGCATTAACAGTATGCACCCTGAAAAATGTAATACTGTTTATCATAGATATATAATCCCTATACAGCGCAATACCTGCGTTCTTATTGGACACACTACGTGGACAGACAGATGAGAGAAACAACCTGACTCTTCGCGACCACAACATGCACTGCGTCAGTAATTACTGCAATGCGCAGATGGACGGCCTGCGCTTATGACGTCATCACGCCTGCTACACCAGAGNTTTAATAAGCAAAGTAATGTTTTATTCCAGTCTTTAATAGTACTCTAATAAACATTGCCGTTTTGTACAAAACTACTAAAATTTGAGCAAGTATCTTTTACATAAAATTTTTAAATAGCGAAGATTTAATTTAATTTAGTTGTATACACCTAAGCATAATACGACCCCTTATACCAGAATTGCAAAGTTACATTCCGTATACATAAGAACATTCGATGCGACGCTCGATTTCAAGAGGCACAAAACCAATCAATTGATTCAGATATCCAAGAAAGCTAGTTTACTATCCGCATGCACTTCCGCATTTCCAACGAGTCAGAGTTTTATACACGCTACAAATCACAGTCGCAATAAGGTTTGCCAAATTTCTCGCTGCTGCAAAACTACGTACATATTTAAAATACGTCTATGGCACCATTTGTTAACGCATTAACAGTATGCACCCTGAAAAATTTAATACTGTTTATCATAGATATATAATCCCTATACAGCGCAATACCTGCGTTCTTATTGGACACACTACGTGGACAGACAGATGAGAGAAACAACTTGACTCTTCACGACCACAACATACACTGCGTCAGTAATTACTGCAATGCGCAGATGGACGGCCTGCGCTTATGACGTCATCACGCCTGCTACACCAGAGACATCTATACAAAATGGTTGCTTCTTTTAATTGAAACTAAAATATATAGTTTCAATTGAAATAAATACTGAAACATTACTACCATATTAGTTAGTTTTTTTTTAAATTTTAACCTAAATAAAAGCAAAGACGTCTGGTGAGTTTTCACTGCGGTTTTAATTTAAGTTTACTGCAACAAGTTAGTTTTTGTAAAGTTTGTACCCGTACAGAAATACAGGACAAGTCGAGGAATGCATGTCTTACAGAACGCTGAGACAGACATTCTAGTCTTCTTTTGAATTGAAGTATCTCTGGAAATATCCGTAGTCCCCCGGTGTATAAAACCACTGGAAAAATCAGATACTTAATTAACTTTCTTATAATATATGTAGTTAGAATTTATTAAATAAACATAAATCAAGGCATTGAGAAACATGGCATAAAAATGTTTCAATATAATTTTTTTACTATGAAACATGTTTCCTTTTTGACGTGACAACGTCTTAAATTAGGTTGCGGCTGGGAGTCACTTATGAAAAAGTGTAACGCTCGGTAACGTTACGATGAGTCACCGAGGAGGGGTAATCAAGGGAGGGAAATGAGGGGAGGAAACAGGAGGGGAGCCGAGCCGGCCAAGGAGAAAGCCACCTTGCATGGAAGCAATTCCAAAGACGAACGACGCGGTGGAGCTAGCGTCGCAGTTTTACAATTAATAAATGTAATTAGACGAACCACAAGGAAATTAATAACGCGCTTGATAAATAAAGACGCTCTCGCATTACTAAAAAAATATGTTTAATGAATATTCGTTGCAGTGACAGATATTGTGTTTTTGACGTGACAACGTNGTAAGATAAGTTGCAAACATCCGTACAACAAATCGGATGGTATAATAATGAGTTAAAGGAGTTGAGAATTAATGTTTTTGCGTAACATCCATACANTATAAAGTAAGATAAGTTGCAAATATCCGTACAACAAATCGGATGGTATAATAATGAGTTAAAGGAGTTGAGAATTAATGTTTTTGCGTAACATCCATACAAACAGAAATAATCATGTTGATCGAGAATATGCTAAAAACATACATTATACGTATAAGAAAAAGTACCGTTTGGTTATACCTAGGAGAAACTCAATGCAAATATAAATTATATTAAATCTGTTAAAAATTAATGTAAAGCAGCCTGAACTTTGATTAAGAATGCATATCAGCCTTTGGATATATCCAAAAATATTGAAACAACTGCTGATAATTTCTATAAATGTTTTATTACTTTTGTGAATAACTTAAATCCACTGTCGAAATATAAGTGGAAAATTATAAATAGTATATACATTTAAGAATAATATTGTAAGTACATGATACATTTATGTGACGTGAAGTAACAAGTGATGATGTTTCGAATTTAATCAACGGAATGAAAAATGCACATTACAAATAGTATTATAGTATGTCTAACATTTATTTTAAAAACACGTAATGAGTTTTTAGTCTCGTGCAACTATCTGTAGAAATGGTTGCTTTTGACGTGGCAATTTTTCTTGCAATTTCAAGATTGTTCAAGTTGTTCCTATTTCTAAAAATGGTCGTAGAAATGTCCATTGTAGTAATAAATGTATTTGTGTAAGTCTTGTCCTAAGTCAAGAGTCTGTGCAGTCGATCTTCCTACTCGGTCGTGGAACTGTTGTAGGAATTTCCCCGTTTCCCATAACGATAGGAAAAGTCTTGGAAACATTGCATGAGATGGATGTCTCCTACATAGATACGCGGACTGATACGACACTTCTCCTTTCCCAACTCTTTACATTTGCTAGACCGTAAACAAACGCCGCGACGATCATTTCTGCGACTGAATACTCCATTTCAGCCAAGACCTGTCAAGTGCATGCTTCAACGTGCAAAAGCAGACTGCTTTCTAAAAACCAGTAATTCAGGACAAACAGCTTTGAAATTACACATCAAGCCAGCTAGTGCATAAGTAGCGTTTACTTTNAGCCGCGACGATCATTTCTGCGACTGAATACTCCATTTCAGCCGAGACCTTTCCAGTGCATGCTTCAACGTGCAAAAGCAGACTGCTTCCTAAAAACCAGTAATTCAGGACAAACAGCTTTGAAATTACACATCAAGCCAGCTAGTGCATAAGTAGCGTTTACTTTCCCCCCCAATCCCTTGTTACAGTTTACGCCTATGTGTTGGCAGGATTGCCCATTTTACCTCCTTCAATCTATAAATAAATATGTTGGCCTATAACTTTCGACTGAAGCGTTTACGAATAAGGATTCGTTATCTCAGGAAGATGCATTTTCCTTTCTCTGTTATATCTGAAAATTGTGGATACCACGGTAACATACTGTACATGTGAAAACGTGGTCACTGAAAGTTACTTATCATCCTACGGGATTCTTCTAACAAGCGAAGGCGTACAGTTCAAGATTTAGGGCCGCATTTACAGGTTCGCATTAAACTGCTCGTAACTTAACTTCCACATTAAAACAATGACATCGTTAACGTGAACTTCCATTTCACAGTCATTTTTCACTCTCTTCCATAAATTACGAAAGGACGTATTCCTTTTCGTTGTAGCTGTTAGCTCAACTGTAANGCTTATCATCCTACGGGATTCTTCTAATCACGCGAAGGCGTACAGTCCAAGATTTAGGGCCGCATTTACAGGTTCGCATTAAACTGCTCGTAACTTAACTTCCACATTAAGACAATGACATCGTTAACGTGAACTTCCATTTCACAGTCATTTTTCACTCTCTTCCATAAATTACGAAAGGACGTATTCCTTTTCGTTGTAGCTGTTAGCTCAACTGTAATATAACACCCATTATTATTGGTTCGTAGATCATGTTCTCTATAACATGCATCTAAAAAAAGTTTGTTGTTATTTTTCCTATATGTTCTGGTAGTTTAGGAGGGTTTAATGAAACTGTCAAGGCATATAATTTTACCCCTGCGGGAAAAAGTATGCTAGTTTATTAATCAGCCAAAAAAATGAAACAATTGAAAACAAGCAATCATATTCCATAACATGGCGTGATAAAAGTAAAGTCTGGGACGGAGTAACGGATTTTGAGTTCTAAAAAATGTGGTATGAATTTACTATGTAATGATACCATTCCTCAAAAATGTTTTACGCCTCGCAAATATTTTGGTGGTTTAAAATTTATAAGAGCCGACTGTTTAATTCCCAAAGTGGTCTTCTACCAAAGTCGGTCACATTGAAAATGCAGTGCTTACATGTAGGTATGAAACACATTTTTTTTTGTATTTTGTAATATTCGTCATAACTTTCATTCAGTTATTGCAAAAGTTATGTTGGTCGAATCCTTATAAACATTATTTGCGCTCGAAACTTCGCTCAAAACCTCTTGTTAAACTCACTAATGACAACTTCGGGTGATGATTAGTTGACGAGGACTTAGTGAACANTGATGATTAGTTGACGAGGACTTAGTGAACATTACTATTAACAGGAACCTGTAAAAGAGACAAACGGGTGGATCGCTCTCAAAGTTCTCGTTAAAGTCTAACAGGAAGTTTAACACGAACCTGGAGGCTTTTTCTAGGTTATTCGTTAATTTTTCGTATTCGTTAAGTTTCGAAAGCTCTCGAAACTAATACAATCGTCGAGATAGGCAATTTCGTATTCTAAGTCATCATTCACTACAGCCCTCCAAGCTTTCGGCAATGTTCGGGTTTTCGTTAATGAAAGCAAAATGGCAACACTATGCTCTTGAACTTTAACTTTATTACGAGAGTTTGTTTACAAATTGTGAAAACTTATGATTGAAAACATTAATAAACCAAAGCAGTAAATCCCTTTAAACATTTTGTTTGCTTTTGGCGTGTTTTAAATATTAGTATTAAATAAGTAATATATTATAGGAAAAAGGTATATTTCATTCGTCAAGTGTGTCAAATTTGCTGACGACATCGTACTATTTCCTAACTCGGCTGGACGTGTGATGTATTACACATAAATATGCTTTAATTTCGTATGCACTGTGTTGAAATAGACTCGCATGCACGCCGGTAAGAGATAGCAGACAGAACTTTGGTTGTCAAATGCACGAAGATTTTTCTCAATGACCATTTTGCTGTTTTGTTGCAAGCTATTTACGTACACTATGATTCCTTAGTTATTTATAATACCAATATTATAAAATAAGCGATGGACAACAAAGTAGATGCTGTCGTGTTTCTGGTCGATTGTATTAATATCAATATGGTATGAATTTTCACTCAATTATCTTCAATAGAAAGTAATTTTGTTGTAAACTACCAAGAATTATTTACAGTTTATCGCTACATGTCGGTAAATTTACGAACTATATTGTCTNTAATTTTGTTGTAAACTACCAAGAATTATTTACAGTTTATCGCTACATGTCGGTAAATTTACGAACTATATTGTCCCAAAGGAATTTTTTTTAAATAAATTAGTGTTTATGTTCTTGTATTTCATTATAAACAACTGTAATAAAATGATAAATACCCTCACAATAGCCAAGCCACACTGCTTCTTACATATTTCACAAATTAAAACAGAAAGGTTAATTGGTGCTTTTGAAATATTTTTTCTGAAATATATTTCTATGGAGTTTGTAATGCGTGAAGGCCCATTACTTCACGATTCTCTTATTTCACAGTCCCAAAAAACAACCTGTTACACACACCGACCAAATTTTTATAATAAAACTCTGTAACGAAAGCCCGAAGCGCTGCGTTATCGTTTCGAGTTTCTTACCGAACACAGTGACGTCAAACGAACACTAGAATGCCCTTAGAATAGCTTCTTTCATTAGTAAACGAAAATTCGAATAATCACGAATTATTTTTGTCAACAGGAAACGAAACGAATAACTTATAATAAGCCCCCTGTAAAATTGGCCCGTTATCTACTTGCAAGCTCTACCCGGGGAATATGCTCCCCTTCAAGATATTTACTGGCAAACACTACCCGGAGTGGAAACAAACCCAGAACACAGATGCCCGATGTGTATGGACCTCGATAAAGTTTTAAATGACTTTGTAAAAACATTTTGAGTCTAGGTGTGTGCATGGGAACCTAAATTTTGTTTATATAACAAAAAACATCTAGTGAAAAAAAAATGTTTTGCAACATCCAAGGTTTTCGCTCTTAGGACTCGTACACCATCAAGAAGATTGCCATCTCGTACAGTGACGAAGATGAGAAAACCAAAGTTTTCACTTTTTTATCGCCATGTTCATGGCAGCACCTCGACCGCACCACGCAACAGGCGTACCACTTACAGACGTACTAAACGCACTTACCAAGGAGGGACGAGGGGAATATTCCGTACGAGGAAATTCCGGCAATGCTGGACTCTGCCATGATTCCCTATTACCCTGTGTATGTGTTTGGAAGACGCCAAGAGTTGGCTATTCGCAATGCGTGCCCCATCGGAACGAACCTTTTTAGACCTTCACAAGCATTGCCGCTGCTCGTCATTTCGACAACTCGTTGAAACGTACGCCACAAGACTTCACGAGTGCAAAAATAAAAGATATTGCTGTGCCCCGTGCCACGGCGAAGCCCTAAGATTGTGAAGTTACGATAACCTGTGAAAAAAAATATACCAGGAGGAACCCTCCAAGAGTCAGAGAAGAAATAAGTGTAGAAAAAGTTTTCTTTGCATAAGGCAGAATAATAATAATAACAATAATATTGTAATGTGTGCCTTTAAATAAATGTGTTTAAAACAATATACAGATTTTTATTTTATCTCGAGTTATGTCCTGATCATGTAAGTTTAAAATGAAACACTGTTCGTAAACAAAAAATATTTAGTATATCAGTTTTGCTATAATTTAAAGAAAAACATTCAATGAGACTCTAGTCGCCACTAACATAACGTATATATTACGTGTACGAACGTAATTATTAAAAAAATTAATTAAGGATTTGGAAAAAATCATGTGTCGTGTACGGTTACATTATGCTGCTTTCTATAAAGTAATCATGACTCGAAAACAAAAAAACAGAGTTAAAACCACTTCGCAACCCCTCACGGTATGCGATACGCACAGTCAAGGATCCCATGCAATCCCCCTAACCCGGGCATAGACGCTCATCATTCAAAACATTTCCTCCCAAGTTTAAAATCAGTACATCAGGAAATTTAGGCAGCGGGGGAAAAAAATACCCATATGGTTACTCCACGTGTGGCGATTTTTCTAGCACCCATTGTCAGCATGTAAAACTTTTTATACGCGGAAATAATGCACAAAATTAGTAAGTTTTGCACGGAAAAAATTATATACCGCGAGGCGACGCTAGCGTAAATATTCACCCACCACAAGTACAAAATCATAAAAAACAGTTAGTTTCCTTCGGCAAACAAATTTCTGTATTTTAATACATTCGTGTGCGCTCGCTCCAATAAAGAGATGTATCAGATCCGCGGGAAAAAAAACACCCCCACCCACCCCCTCAGAGACCCAACCTCACTGCTACGTGACTTTAGCGAAATGAAAAGTGACATTCGTAACATGTGTATGTATATGTGTGCGGTCTCTAATCCAGCAGGTGTCAATAGTATTCACTCTTTATTAATTACGCGAACTAAAACATTGTCCTATTCCCAAGATGCTAATCCCCCATGCAGATCTATACAACAATACGAATTCCAGCAAATACACGCGCATACTAGCTCTCATTCATTCCCCTTCAACCTCGTAGAGACATATAAGGAAAGACTTCACAGGTGCGAAAAAAAATTAGAGCATATTGCAGCCAGTGCATTGCGGATACCATGAAATTTGAGAGTTATGTTAATCCCTTTTGAATGTAGAAAATTAATTCTACGTACAATTTTTTTGTAAATAAATTCTGGCTCGAACTCCACCTATGTTTTTTTTTTTCGTATATAAAAATCGAATATGAAATTTTTTATTAATTCCGTGGAAACGAAAGATACTTAGTAATGATGTGAAACTAAGGAATATGGGGGGGGGAACCCATCATTTTCCACTTGCTCATACGTAAAACATACACACACACATACACACACACAGCCCGAAATATCCTAATTGCAGGCGAGACTGAAAGACGCATTAGAAAACTATTAAGACAAAAGCATACTTAAAGAAGTGGTTACGAGTCCCATCAGAGAAGTAAACGAGAGGCACGTGCAGTCGTAANTTAAGACAAAAGCATACTTAAAGAAGTGGTTACGAGTCCCATCAGAGAAGTAAACGAGAGGCACGTGCAGTCGTAATCTGAGTTCGCGCACACGGCCAGCCACGCTGCACCAGGTGTTGAATTGGACTTTATCCTAGCGCACTGACCGTCGGGGGGAAGCTTATCGCTCCAACAACTTGTTTTATTTCTCACACAAGCCAGCTTTAGTTCATAGGATAGTAAACACAGATATCTNGCTTATCGCTCCAACAACTTGTTTTATTTCTCACACAAGCCAGCTTTAGTTCATAGGATAGTAAACACAGATATCTGCACACACAAATCAACACCAGGGAAGACCCATGTTCAAGGGGACCCGCGGGTTCGATACTCGACTAGTTCGGCCCAAATTTATATTTTAAAAATCACTCCAAGTGAATGCCGGGATGGTTTCTTGGTCGAGTTCTTACTTTTTCCCGCTTGCCCTAGCAACTAGCTCTCTTTCTCAAAATAGTATAAAATTTACTTTTTTTTTCTTTTGCTTGTCATCTATATAACTTAAACTCACGCTACTATTTTACAATAATCTAATACAGTCACGATAAAAAAATATTTATGTGTGTTCATTATAAGAGGAAGGGGGTTGCGCCATTTTATTTCACACCAAATCCGCAGCATTGGACTTTCAGAATCACGAGGCAGCCACGTTTCGAGGACGAAAATAATTTTAAAAAATTGCAACACAATGCAAACAAATGTGTACGTATTAACATTTAAAAAAAATCACTTTATTGAGCACAAAGATTTATTTGGTATCAACCGTTCCTTGCATATTTCAGGCATACCGAGATACCATTTTGAATTTTACAGGTATTTAAAACTACCATTTCGAACACGATGCGTTGTTGGCAAGTCTGATAACTCTAGGAATATATACCGAATCATGGCATTATTGTTCTCTTCGTAATCCAACGAACGACTCCTTTCATCTGCTGATGCATGAACTTAGAAATATTCCCACGCCCACGTACACAGTGGTCAATTATGGTTAAACCGTTCGGGAGGAAAAAAATTAACAGAATATTGGACCCGCTTACATCTGCAAATACGAGTGCAAACCTCCTTTCATGGATAAAATATTTAACCCTTGTTGCGACGGGAAAACCTAAGACATTTTTGCACCAATTATATATATATGTTTATATATATTGTATACACACACCCACGCACGCATGAAACCAAATCAAGGTAAGAGAAAACAGGCCACCCATTACAGAAATAGAGGGGGGGGGGGATTTGCCCAGTAATGATCTTAAGATAATATACTTCATGCCCTGAACAGTGCTGCATATAAATATTTCCAAATCTAAGCGATATTCCGAGGTGAAAAAAAACCTAGTATTTTAGGTTGTATTCATCTTGAAGCTTCAGAGGAAACGTCTATGTTCATAAACCAAAAACCTGGCCATTTAAAACATAAATAAATAAGTCCAATCCCTTAATAGATATAAATATCAGAGCTAAATACCGATTCTAAAATAGTCCCCAGTTCTTTATGATGGACGTCTCTATGTATGCGTACAACGCAATGTTTCAGCCCAGGCATGCCAGTGTATCACATAGACATACGAACGGTAAGTGGTCAAAATGTCAGAAGCGAGAGCTAAATCACCCACTATCGGTGTTAATTTTTGCGACAAACTTTATACACCTCCATCATGCCCAGAAAGAGTTCTGATGCTTGCTAGCATACTTGTGCTCCATCAGCCCCTGGTGATGCCATGAAGATACAAAATCTCTTATAATGGAAGAACATAAGCAATAGATTCACAAAAAAATATATATTAAAAATACTCATGTTTACTCACATAAGGTTTTATTACCCATGCAAAATTAAAAAAGTATTAAGGCCGCAGGAGAGATTACTCGGGTCAGAAGGCCTACTGCAATCTGCGAAATTATGAATATTTGACACATCAGTTCAGGCTCCCCATCGAAAACGGCACCCCAGGCCCATTTTGCATTGATGACCTCTTCCACTGTCTCACATAAGAGGAGGACTGCAGTGGCTAGAGCTCTCGTTTCCCATCACGAGTATGCGTACAGCATCCTTTCTTTTGTACACACATTTTCNACTGCAGTGGCTAGAGCTCTCGTTTCCCATCACGAGTATGCGTACAGCATCCTTTCTTTTGTACACACATTTTCGCACAGGAGGTACACCTTAACACTAAAATGCAATATGCTGGGAGGTACGATGGTCAGAATTTCAGAAACCCTAAATTTATGAGATGATTTCATCCACGACAGCACAGTTGTTTTTGGGGGGCCAAAAGCACGCAAGGTCATTGTCACGAAAAGCTATGTGTGTGTTTGGGTGTATGTCGAGCAATGCAGCCAATTTTGAAGTTGTGTCATCTTTGTGTACTGATGCATTTTTAGCAGCCTCGAAAAGATTTGTATCTGTGAAAGGAACACCATCCGACATATTTTCAGATCACGGCAAAAATTTTGTTGGTACTTGCAGACACCTTGGGGAAGTGTTTCAAGCTTTGTTCTCTGAACTAGCGTGGCAGACAATGCATGGCCACTTCGTTGACCTTGATATTGTTTGGCACTTCAATCCACCAGCAAAACTCCAGTTCAGAGGTTTGTGGAAAGCCGCAGTCAAGTCGGTTAAATTGTACATGAGAAAAGTGATTGGTGAAAGAATACTTACCTTCGAGGAGTTAGCAACACTCTTTAATGAAATCTCAGCAGTTTTGAACTCCATACCACCGTGTCCCCTTTCAACATACCCCTCAGAATTTGATGTCCTCACTCCAGGGCATTTTTTGATTGGTGCTCACTTTATTGGGATTCCAGAACAAGACCTCTCTCACATCGTGAATAATCGTCTCGATCGATGGCAATTACTCACAAAGTTAAAACAGTGCATCTGGAAACGATGGAGCACCGAATTTCTCCACACACTTCATCAAAGAACTAAATGGAATGTTGAAATTCCCAGCGTAGAAGAAGACATGCTCGTCCTGGTGAAGGACTTAAACTTGCCACCATTGGAATGGAGAACTGCCAGAATCATTAACACTCATCCTGGTGAAGATGGTGTTGTCAGAGTCGTGACTCTAAAAACTCCCAATTGTGAACTTGTTAGGCCTGTTTCGAAGATATGTCCATTGCCACTACTCTGAGTGTGTATCTGTAAATATAGAAGACAGTATTATCATGTTCCATTGTCTGTTGTAATTTCTTGTCTTACTTCGAATTCTTGTGGTTGCATTTGTTGACGTGTTAATAGTAAAATGTAACATTTTCCGGCGGGCGGTATNATGTCCATTGCCACTACTCTGAGTGTGTATCTGTAAATATAGAAGACAGTATTATCATGTTCCATTGTCTGTTGTCATTTCTTGTCTTACTTCGAATTCTTGTGGTTGCATTTGTTGACGTGTTAATAGTAAAATGTAACATTTTCCGGCGGGCGGTATGTTCAGGCCAGAGTGATGCTTAAAAAAACGGGAGTTAGACCTTTGTTCACCGAAGGTTGTATTCAGAGCTTATTGGCGCCATGAATTTTGGGAATAAANATGTCCATTGCCACTACTCTGAGTGTGTATCTGTAAATATAGAAGACAGTATTATCATGTTCCATTGTCTGTTGTAATTTCTTGTCTTACTTCGAATTCTTGTGGTTGCATTTGTTGACGTGTTAATAGTAAAATGTAACATTTTCCGGCGGGCGGTATGTTCAGGCCAGAGTGATGCTTAAAAAACGGGAGTTAGACCTTTGTTCACCGAAGGTTGTATTCAGAGCTTATTGGCGCCATGAATTTTGGGAATAAANAAAAAACGGGAGTTAGACCTTTGTTCACCGAAGGTTGTATTCAGAGCTTATTGGCGCCATGAATTTTGGGAATAAATACAATTGAAAGCAGTGAAAGACAATATGGGGGCCGACGACTTCCTTCACCTGTGTGTGCAACTAAAACAAAGCTCGTGAATTGACAAAACAAGAAATAAATCGTTTTTACAAACAAATCCCTCGTAATATTTGTGCTGCTATTCGCCTGCGAACCGTAACATGCCACAGACTCACGCGATAAATGTAGGAGATAAAAATAAATTTAATGCTTTTCGGAGCAAGGGATTTTAGATTTCACAATTATTTGCTACGAACCAGCAAACACTAAAATGTTTTTGAAATGTTTGCGCAAAACTTACGAAAATATGTAATTTTTTTTTGTGTTAGCAGGAATGTAAAAAAAAACTTTAATAATTTCGCTTTGCAAGGTCTTACTAGAAAATTTAGTAGTGGTTTAAATGAATTTTGCCACTCCTTTTTCTCTACCGCCCTCGGGACATCATTCTCCGAAGCTGACAGTCTTTGAAGCATGAAACCCGAGAGCAAGAACATTTAATGTAGTGTAATAGTGTGTAGTTTTAATTATTCTCAGTTACATTTTATCAACAGTATTTGTTCTTATTAACTATTATCTCGATACTGTAGTGCGCTGTATACTTGGAAAGTGAAAATCACTTTCACATTTTGCTAAAAAAAACGGTGTTTTCTGATACATTAGAAATTTTAATTCCTGTTATTTTAGAATATTGACTTGGGGTTATAAAAGTAAATGGCTGAAATTTGTCTTAGGGCCGAAAAAATATTTTTACAGAATATTTCACAATCAATATTGTGTACACGATGTATTCGCGCATTATGCTTCGAACATAATGTATAATTAGTTACGGCGATAGAGCTCTAATTGGTGTTCACTCCTATAAAATACATGTAGTACAATGACTAAATCATACAAACTTAAATAAACTACATGGACTGTAATAGGGGTTGTTAATTCAGGCTTTTGGGTGACGTTCATCCATGCGTAACTCTTACTGGGAATCTTATGATATTAAGCAAGTGTGATTAATTGTTTTTATGCACTTTTTAGACTATGACGTAACGTTTATGCATTCTGTTTCGTAGTAAACGTTTCTTAATGTGGCACTAATTTTTGTGTGTGTAAATGGGTACTTGAATGCTAGCAGAGTTAATTTATGTACCTTATACTAGAAATTACAACTGGAAGAAGTAATCTATGATTACAAGCTCAGTTAATGTGTGGATGTTTTCACATTTAGTATGCAATTTCCAAGCAAGTTGAAAGAGGTACAAGGGATCTAATAATAATGCATCATCCACAGCTTACCGAGATGTGAAGACATTTTAACCCGCCGGTCAATGTGACCAGGCCTCTGCAGGTCTAGCGTGCAGGCCACCCAACTCGGTGACGAAGGTTCGAAGCCCGGAGGGCCCCGAGCTTAGTTTATCGCATGTGGGGGAAACGTGGTGGGAGTTTTACCGATCGAATGTGGATTTTCTCCTATTTATGAATCGTCGCCTCTCCAGGCGCACGTTGTCTCGCTTCACCTGTTCTTCAGGATGGCCAGAAAAGGTGCTTTCTCTCCTGGTAGGGCAGTCTGCTTCACTAAGGGTGAGTCTTCTCTAATCTCTTACTGTTGCCCTGCCTCAAAGGCGAGAACGTGTAGGTATTTTGCCGTTATCCCTGAATAATACTATAGAAGAAAAGAAGGCATTTTTAACTAATTCCCTGGCAAAACATACGCCATTTCTGTAAATCCCACACTTTTTGCTATGGTATCATGGTGGCGCGAGCAAAGTCAATCACTCATTTCTCTACTCTCGTATCACACCTTATTGGCATATACTCTGAGAACGAGGGATGTCTACTTTGATTATCACACTGTTGTGTCACGAGCAACACGAGGCTACAAAGCTACCGTGTGTCCAGTCAAGGATTTTTACTTTAATCTAACGAGGCGTAAAATGCTCAAGGCCTTAGAGACTAAGCCTGTTCAGCCAGGAATACCACAATACTCAAAATAAAATTTTTATAAAAAACGCGACAGTAATATTTTTAGAAATCTAAAAATCCGAAATTACGAAGGCAAGGAAACACTCGAACATTCAGACGTCACACACAGAACGGCGTCGCAGCCACAACGCCCAGGTTCAAAAATCAGAACCGTCCTCTACGATGGTTACAGAAGAACCCTGGCCAAGAATATTAACTCCAAAGATAAAGATAAATTCTTAAATGGTCTCGTTTCATCTATAGTCCATTCAAGATTACTTCCAGTATATTCCTCCGCCTCGTGCAAACAAAGCTTGGAAAATTACACCAAAGGGGCAGCGCACCGTATACATGCGTACTCTGTAATATTTTGTACAAGGCCTATTTATTACTAGGAATTACCAACACACCCACTTTCTCCCAGTTTTCATTCTCATAAATGAAATATTTTAATTAATTGATAAAACTTAAGTAAATTTTCAATTAAACCTAAAATATAGTAAAATTATTAAACGCTTGAGATACATGCCACATTTAGAAAACAACCGAACACATACATGGGGTGTTTTTTTTTTTCAAATGTTTGGCAAATTTATGTACAATGGTGTAAGTTTAAACTTGGGAAATATCAAAAATTGCATAATAAACCAAGTTTCAAGGAATGGCACTGATAAGTTCGCCCTATGCAGACTAACGATTGACAAAGACACTTCCTGTTGAATTTCGGCGTGTAGGGGTTAGAGGGGTGGCGATGTAGAAAACCTGCAGCTGCGTGATCTACCGACTGGCCTTAACTTTATAAAATTGCGACTAGTTTGTTCATCACGGGTGGGAATATCTGAAATGCGGCAGCGCTGGTGTTTGTGCGCCAGCCTTTCAACAAAGCGCGTATCTTACGGTTCCTGGTTGGGGTTCCGTCAAAAATTCATCGCGCGTGAAACATTGTTTACGTTGCCTTTGGCGGGCTTCATATGTGTAGGTGCAACAGTTTCTCCCACCCTTTCGTCGTTTTCGCTTCACGCGAAAAACACGTGACAAAATTTCTCAACCCCTCAGTCTTTAAGGGCCTGTCACAAAGAGTTTCAATAGTGAGGAAACTAAATCTTTCAGCCATGCGAACTGGAATACATTTTTTTTTTTTTTTTTTTTTTTTTTTTAGTGATTCCATTTAATGCCTTTGAGAAGACTAGGCATGGTCATTAACTAAAATCCCCGTAAATTTATAGTTTTAAAAAACTTGGCATATGAAATAAAATATTTTGATAGTTAATGTTTTGAATTTGTTGCAAGTTTTCACTGCCCATCCACATGGGCCTCGTTATTAGTCTTACAACTTCTATAGGCTGCTCACAATAAGTGAGCGCTGACAACTTCTATATGCCGTTCACGGTAAAGTGAGCGCTTGAGGCTCTAGTTACCTTTTCCTTTCAGCCATTAATCATATAACAACCTTTTTAAAAAAAATATTGCCATTAAAGTAATAAACAGTGTATATTCCATCGCGGTCTTAAGTTAGCGTGTAAGGCTAAAATAAAATAAATTTACTGAATATTATACCAAATGGGAGGGCTTTCAAAAGTGCTCACTTTACCATGGATAGCCTACGCAGCACTTGCTGCTACTCCGCCTGATTTCTATGATGGTTGCTTTAAACTCAGGTTTACAGTTCAAGCAGAATCGCGTTCTGCAAATTAGGGTTGTTAGATTTGGGCGGCTCTTAACGAGATCTTGAGCTGATTAGTAAAATTAGGGGAGAATGGAGCAGCGCTGGAATGCAAGGACGGGGTAACGGGACCCCAGAGAAAACCCACCGACCACAGACATCGTCCGGCACCATTCCCACCTGCTAAAATCCGGGAGTGACCCGGCCGGGGATTGAACCAGATTCACCTTGGTGGGAGACTAGCAGTCTCCCCACTCAGCCACCGTGGCCCCTTGCTAATTAGGGTTCTGAATTAGGCATGCAGCAATAAATTTAAAGCAAGGCATAGGAGAGATGTAATAATTTCATCCAAAGATTTAAAAATATGGATGCTGCTAGTAGAGAGATTCCGCTGTAAGCGCAGTATTAGAGCTAGGACCAATGTTTCTTAGTGTATATGTTCAGACTGGAAATTTATTCTGTGGAACTTATCCTAAACATACCTGTCCAAACGAGCCGCGCCACTGACTCGGCTAAGTGGCTCGTGTATTCTGGTTTTTACAACTCCTGTCTTCAGACTAAATAAAAAAAATTAAATCCTAGTTCGCTTTATCTAATTAATACATTTTACAGTTTTATGTAATACAAATAAAATCTGCACGTTTCACGCGCCTTTCAGGTCAATATGGAGCTTGCAAGCTGACCAAGGTGCCATGGCAGAGGGCTGTCGTTTGAAGTCTTCATGAAAATTTTTAGAAAACTGTAGTACTTTAGAAGTTTAGTAGTATTGCTATAAAATAATCCTCCCTAAAATTCCCGGGATGCTAGCACTTTGCATTTAATTGGGGATCACTTTCCTCATTCTGCCGTTTGTATGAAATTTATACATTTATATCTAACCATTGAAAATATTTTACGTGTAGTCAGTAAAGTAGATGGAAGATATTTAGCAAGATTTTCAGCCAAACAGTTTTCAAATTTGGCTCGACTGGTATTTTGGGATATTTGGTCCCAAAAGTTAACGTTTCAGAGATTTTAATATTTCCGAAAGGGTTAGAAAACCGAGTTGCATAGTTTCTCAGTTTCGTTGAAAATAATTCACTGGGGTAAATACCAACTTTGCCACTTCAAAATAAACAATCTAGATTACAAAAGAATGTTTTTCCAAACATCTGCTGTACCGACTACAATTCCTTAGCAGAGGTATTCCTGCACTGCCGATTTGTAAGATTTCAAAGTAACTTTTCCATCAACAAACCTCAACCGGTTTGCGGAGACTGCCTCTGAACTGCTGATGCCAGTCCAGTAGTTTTACGCATTCTTTGAACAAAACATTTTTCTTCTTGCTAAAACTAATCTATTCATTGATTGAAACTTTGCACCTTTCGCTGTCCCAGCTGTTTTCGGAACTACAGCTGTTGCGTTTGACTGAAGGGACGCAGGAACAAACATTGCCACAGCCATTTACGCGGAAAGGTTATTACAGAAGTTTCCAAGATAGGCTCTGAATTGCTGGCGAAGATTTCTTGGTCTCATCTTTACTGTGATATAGCTATCCTCTTAACAGTTCGCCTTTCAAAAACAGTGCTAGTTTTTGGAAAGTTGCGTAGTTTTTACAATTCCTGGGGTTAAGCTATTTTTCTGCTAACCTCAGATCATTTTTACACTGTGGTGCGCAATGCAATACATTTCCTCCCTTTACTTTTCTTAACGTGTAAAAATTTCTGGGAAAATAACAACCGGTGTTGCACCATGAACTAGCAGGTAACTATAGCCTATTCACGGTTTCTTCACACTTTGAATCAAACCTTTTAAAAACCCCTCAACATAAGACTCTTGTTTTTTAAATATCCCGTGCATAGCAAGCGTTTTATACCTCAACATAAATCTTATAGTTGGTTAAATTAAACTTCCTTATATATTACCTATATTGTAACATTTAATTTATGATATGAATAAAAATGTGGATAAAATGGTTGTGGAATTACTTGGTAAATGCGCATGAATGCGGTGCGCATGAATGCGGTGCGCATGAATGCGGTGCGCATGAATGCGGTGCGCATGAATGCGGTGCGCATGAATGCGGTGCGCATGAATGCGGTGCGCTGTCCCGTTCGTGTAAGTTTCTAGACTTTGTTAAGCTTTGTTTGCATAAGGCGGAGGAATTTGCAGCAAGTAGAACTTTAGCAGCGCTTCAGGAAAGTGTGAAGTAACTGGATGGACTGGACATGCTTATTCCACGCAGATGGTTATAGCACTGATATTACACTTCCCACTAGGCTAAATATTTTTGCGCTCATCTTTGGGCTTCTCTATCTTACCTTTCAATAATATATCTAAGAAAATTTTTCAAGAATCACCTTGAAAATCATTAGCGTAGGTGCCACAAACTGCTGTATACACTATACATCTCATTTGCGGGTAAAATATTCTGCATCACAATTTAAGATTAGGCATGTGTGCAAATTTGTTCAGAGTTTAGGTTTTAAAAACCTGTCAGCAGAATTCAAGCATGTTATTTCCAAGCACTTCTGAAAAACTAGCTTTTTAGAGCGCAATGCCATGAAATAGCCTGGTGTGTATACAGATTGTCAAATCTTTTCACAAAATTAGATGTGTGGCCATCTCAGGTGTATAAATTTTGGTCCAATTGTAGGAACACATTTTTGTACATTTCAAGTGCAAATATAAAATTTAATATTGGGCTTGGACGAGTATTATTACATTAAAGAAATAAAAAACAATTCTTTTATACAAATTTTTGCTAATAGCAACGAAATACAATGTTGATTGCACAATTCGTTTTAGCAATAATTTTCGAACAGCTAGAAATACACTATACAACTATAAAGATTTTTCATTCTAAATTTACAAAGACAATATGTACAAAATACAATTTCGCTAGCAATAAAACCTACACCTTTTTTTAAATATATCACATATATACATAATTTTAACCACGTGCAAGGCTACACATTACATTAACTGGTATGTACTGCATGGAAAATCTAACAGTTTTGTCGGTATACTTTTCCCGGAAAGTATAACTGGTTTATTGATCTCTGGAAAGCGCGCAGTGTCCCATCAACGCCTTAGAGACGAGAACCACGGCTTTGACGGAGACGCGGCGGACGCTGCCGGCTGCTGGTTCAAGAAGCTTCCCTCCGTGGCCAACAGAGCGACCGTCTTGTCAGTCATCGCCGCGCTGGGCTCCGCCGTCTCCTCCGGGATCGCGGTAACGTCTGTCGCAGGATCCGCAGCGGCGACCTCTTTCTTGGACCCCTCTTCCTGAAAAACGCAACGGGACGCTACTATAGGAAAGTCACTGCAAACCGAACACTCCTGACCCCTGTGTGCAGATTTTTTATTCTTCCACTACACGTTAAATTAACATTGACACGGGCCATATCACTATTCACGTGTCTGTCCAGGAAAACAATTTTTTTTTTTTTAATTTGCTAGTTAGGTTCACGTGAATTAACCAAATATTTAAGTACTCTCAAATGTTTGCCTATCAANTTTTTTTTTTAATTTGCTAGTTAGGTTCACGTGAATTAACCAAATATTTAAGTACTCTCAAATGTTTGCCTATCAATTAAAAGTTGAGACTTTAACTGTTCTCACTCCGTCGTTACTAACTTTACTGGGCACTTGCCAATCTTGTACGTCTAAGTTCCTACAAGTATGAGCAGTGGCCATTTAACTGTAAGAATTAATTATTCTTTACTCGCGTGAAAGATTTTAATCAGTTTTCGCATCATGGCATAATATCTATTTTAGTGTTTTTTGGGACCTACAAATAAAAATCTAAATAATTTGCAGAAAACACGCCTTAATACATTTCAAGGTATTATTAGCAAAGCTAACCGAAAAAATTTTGGCCCACTACAAGTCAAAAATTTGTAATAATTTAATTTTTTAAAATAGCTACAAATTTTTACAGCATGATTTTAAAAATTCCTTTAAGGCACTCTTGACAATTTCGGTGGAAATTTCATTTCCATAGGATAGTCAAGTTCACCTTTTATTTATACTTCTCAAAACACAATTTGTGATTTTGACAGGTCACTAAAAAATATGCTATCTAAAAATTTTTATGTGAGTAAATATTTTTAATAGGGTCTACAAGTTTAACGGCATTTCGTACAAAAATATGCATTTTTAGGTTGCCAGTACCCACCTTTATGACTACGTACTAGAATATTTTATGACAAATCTGTTTACGGGAAAACTTATGTCCGTAAAGTTTATGCCAAAATGAATTTTTTCCATAAAAAGAAAACCAATTATATGAGCCCGGATCTCTTTACTTTTATAATAAATTCATTCAAATATATAAATCCTTAATAAAGTAGTTTAAAGCAACTTTTAGAGCTCGCCTGTTACTATACGAGAATTTGTTTCACCGGTTGACTTTATTAAAGTGTAATAAAGTTCCACTGTCTCATATTATTTGTACGGTACAGTGCACCAATAAATGAAAGTCTTGCGCACCTGAGCTATGAGGTGTTAGACACGTGCGAATGTCGCCCGTATAGCTTTTTCGCTTCAGGGCAGTTATGGCTTAAAACCTCTTCAAGTACGTAGGAGCCTTAAGACTAACTTCGAAAATATCTCGCGGCTGCACAAGTTTGAACACTTTCCATTATGTATAGCGTAATGCTAGTTACGGAGTGAATAAAACTAGTTCAGGTTGAGGAAATTTAAAGCCCTACTTAGTTCAGTATCACAAAATCTACATAATTAAGCCTGTTGGCAGACTGTTTCCACGTGTACGTTTAAATAGAATATTAAGTTACCTGGCTTGCCAGGTGGCTTCAGCAGTACGCACTAACCAACCATAGCTCTGTATCAAGGGATATCCCCCCCCCCCC
>NQII01001603.1:166842-241347 GCA_002778355.1 Clitarchus hookeri
CCAAAAGCACACAAAAGAAGTGCAGTTACAAGGTACTTTAAGAAGTGTTAGGGCAGTAGAAGAGGCTTGGAAAGAGTCTTAGTACCAGTGTTCAGGAAAGTCCAGTTAACATTAGAAGTTTTTTCTGCTGCAGCATGCTACAAAGTTTGTCGGAATGAAGATTGCTACTGGTGCAAGATTGGTAACTATTTATTGAAATAAAAAAGCTTTAGTAATACAATTTTTCGAAGGGGGGGGGAGGAGTGTTACAAACGCTACACTATGGTGGTACAATGTCCTCGTGTATAGACTATAGACTTGTTACATATTCGTATTAGACTAAACATTTCAGTAAAATCCTACTTGTTACAATCCTTTCACCTACAACACCACCTGGTATCAAAATGAATTTGTCTTAATAACGATATGTCGTAAAATCGTTTCGAAAGCAGTGCTATGCAACGAATTTATGTATTTTGCACGAATGCTGTTACAAAATACATAGCAATGCAGAGATAATGCTATTAGATTGCTGCTTTACACAATATTGTTCACGTAGACATTTCTCATTTGGTGATTCTCAAGCATCAGGCAGTTTCTGGGCACCACTTGGTCTACATAGCTGACAAGTTTCCATTCAAGACAGATGGCCACTGCTTGCNCATCAGGCAGTTTCTGGGCACCACTTGGTCTACATAGCTGACAAGTTTCCATTCAAGACAGATGGCCACTGCTTGTTGCAGAATGCGCTATCACACACCAACAGCAGCACATCCCAAGCTACATTTACGATTATCCTAGTAGTTAAATTGTCCTTCGAATACTATTCGTCCTATCCACATGAAACAAAAAACATTAAAATTTTAATATCTATGGTTTTACAAAATTTCGTCCTTCCAANCATCAGGCAGTTTCTGGGCACCACTTGGTCTACATAGCTGACAAGTTTCCATTCAAGACAGATGGCCACTGCTTGCTGCAGAATGCGCTATCACACACCAACAGCAGCACATCCCAAGCTACATTTACGATTATCCTAGTAGTTAAATTGTCCTTCGAATATTATTCGTCCTATCCACATGAAACAAAAAACATTAAAATTTTAATATCTATGGTTTTACAAAATTTCGTCCTTCCAAGTCTTCAACTTTATATTATATGGCCAAATATAAAAATTTGTTTAAAAAAAACAATATTTTTTTCCCCCAAACACTTTGATAATTTTTTTATGAGATCATGAAAAGCATCAACTAAGGTTCACTTTTTTCTTAAAACAATTGCTTTGGAAATTTGGTTGAGAAAATAATTAACATAGAAAATTAACATATTCTAAGATTTTTTAACATTTTTAAAAAAGACTTAAATATATTTTGATAATATTTTGCACTGGTTAAAATTGAACTATAGTCTTTCAAATACAATTTGAATAAAGACAGCTTCTATTTGTTGCTAAATTAATTTAAAATATATTTTGTATGTGTTTATTGTTGCGTAACAATATTCCAGCTCCCATTCAACCTCAATGCACCTGTCCGCGGCTGACGAGATTGTTACACAACACAATACAGCGCATACTAGTAACTCTGGAATTTGTAGGTCCCATCTTTTTTTTCCAGCAAAATTTACCAAAGCGTAACTGCTTATAATTTTAGCTATACAAAAGGGCTCTGAAATTTTACTGCACTAGTCCGATTTTAGGTGCAATTATGATAAATTATAAACTGAGAAATTTTCACGTTCTGATAGCGTGATTTAGACCGTTCTGGTGGCAATTCTTGGGCTGATTTAATGATAACAGTATCTTCCTTCGGTGCCTCAGCACAACACATTTAAGCAGTGGCCCCAACTCTTATCTGATAACAAAGAAAGTTTTAATTTATTACTTTTTTTTCGAGGCTTAAAATATCAGCTTTAACACTGATACACAATAAAGATAAAACTGTTAAAATTTCAAACTATGGATTAAGGGAAACTGATTCCATCAGTTTGATTTCTTTTTAACAAATCTTCGTAACCAAATCTCGACCGGACGTTAAGAATAAAAACCTTTGCAAAACAGGACTACTTCAAATTTTTTATAATTTGTACGGTCTCAAATATTAGTAATTTCCCATGCGAAGCAAAAATAATTAAATAAGAGAACCATTACGGTTTTTTAAATGTTTGCTTTCGAAACAACTTGTTCCCTGTGACTAGACAAGCTTGGTTTTTAAATATTTAATCTGGAATTAAGTTATGGAAAAATATACTAGTAGATACAAGGACGGCGGGAAACTCTCCCCCTTAGATGCTGGGATTTTTTAACTAGCATACTGCAATCGGTTGCACATCCAACTATTATTTAAATACATCTGAGGGCAAGTTTTCAAACTGTATGCAACATTAAATTATTTCCTGAGTTATTAAAAATCAAGAACCCAGGTGGTTACATTCATCTCTTTATAAATTTGCATCTTCAGTGAAAGCTTCCAAATTTAAACATGTGGCAGTTTCTTCACGATAACTTCAAAACTGATTTTGGCGACCGTACGAAAATAAAGTTCCTTTATTTTCCGTTCAGTAAAAATTTAAAAAAAAATGTATGCACTTTCTTTTTGTAGTCTACAAGTTCCGTTACCTTGCGATTTCTTTAGCTCCCTTTTAACTTTACAGCAAAATTCATGCTTTTCCCTTTTCGGCATGTGCAAAAATTTCTTATTGTCGCATTGGAGGTCTATGAAAATTTAACTGTAGTCACCACAACCTGAACGAAATTAAATATTTTTCTTTTGTCAAGTCTGTCCCATTTGCATGGACTAAAATGTCAAACTGATGACGTTTAACGGGATACTGAGAGATTAATCCTATTTATGAAAACCATTTAGCCGGTCTGCAACATCAAAAAGGACACATTTTTGAGCCGTTATCTCGTAAAGACACACTTAAAGGATAATAAATTATTCCAGAGAGTAATTTATTTCACTTAGGCTAATCAGGTTATGAAAAATACAATTGCAAAAGAGCGTATTTTTCAATAATGAATCTTAATATTTTAATTTATAAACGAGAAATTTTAACACTGCAGTATACACAACTGACCAAATTACAAGGATGTGGTAGAGCTGGAACGCGCCGGAAAGTCTTGCCAACGCTGCTTCGCAAATTTTTTTCAGGCATAATTTATTTCCAATCTATGATCATTGCTTGACTAGAACTTAAAACAGAACCATGACGAACAAAATATTCTAATGTTTAAATGTCGTGCACGCTTTGTTGAAAATAAGGGCAGATTTAATTGACAACCGCGATAAAATTTTAACAAGCATTCGGATGATAAACTGCAATCTTGACACATTTTGCGATTGGCAACACATTCCATGCATTCCTCCGACCCCTACCTCTGCTCGAACGCCTGTGCTTATAAGGTTTGTTATTCAGTTAAGTCGTTTGGTAAGTTTAAGTAAAAAAAACCATACGGAAATTCTATGTTAATCTACGATTATGTAAGGGAAGTGTTGCGATATTTATAGGCAGTTCATAGTCAAATGAACACTTTTGGAAGCCCTGATTAAGATCTAATTTTATGCTCGTTGTGAATTATTCCGCCTTATGGAAAATTAACTTTGCCATGGGCCTCCGTCACTATTCATGCGTCGGTAATCTGAAATTATAGACCAAGTAAATATTTTACAAATATGGTCATTTTTACAATTCGGTGCATAAAAACAGCGAGTGAACGAAAATAAGATATGCAACTACTTCCCACCCGTCGTTGCCAACTTTACTGGTCGCGTGTCCCTCAATGCGCCAGTTAAAATGTATGCAGGCAGAGGCAGTAACTTTTTTCTAAGGTTGATTTCAAAAGTGCTCACTATCGTGAACCATTTTACCCTTGTTACGAAATTAGTAGCTGTATTCCCACCTCTCGCTAAACTATCGTGAAGGTCAGTTTCGCGTCTGCTAAAGTTAAGATTATACCGGTAGCAAACTTGTGTAGACCAACCTACCTTCTTCCTGTGAAATTTTGAGGTTGGTCTGCACCAACGACACCAGTTGATCCACCTGCTTCTTCACGGCTTGGCTCGCCGCGTGGCTTTCCACGGTCTGGGCGGCGCTGGCCACTTGGTCCTTGATCTTGGCGTACATCTCGCTGGCGGCCTGAAACGTTAGTAGACAGCGGTGGAGAGGTGCCTGCTGCTCTCAAGGTACAACAGTAGTTTATCGTGGAACACTTTCTGTATAGCATGCAGAGCTCGTCAACAAGTACACTACCAACATTTAAATTTAGTAAAAAAAAAAACCAAGTATATCAGTACTAAAAAATGTTTTGCTAGAATTTATTCAAATGTTTTCAAAAACGAATTACAAAGATTTTTATCTAAATTTAAANCAGCGGTGGAGAGGTGCCTGCTGCTCTCAAGGTACAACAGTAGTTTATCGTGGAACACTTTCTGTATAGCATGCAGAGCTCGTCAACAAGTACACTACCAACATTTAAATTTAGTAAAAAAAAAAACCAAGTATATCGGTACTAAAAAATGTTTTGCTAGAATTTATTCAAATGTTTTCAAAAACGAATTACAAAGATTTTTATCTAAATTTAAAATTATTTCTATTCTAGATGCTTCAAAAATAAGTTTTGCAAAAGAAAAGTAGCTATTACCACGTTTCCATGTAATAAAATAAATTTATTCGAGTTTTTTTTGGCAACATTTATTTTGGTCAACTTATGTGGCTGAAATGGATTTGAATAAAATATATTATAATTATTTGTAAATTTCTTTAATTTATTAGATACAACTAAAGTAATTATTGTGATAGTCTTGCTAAATAAAAGTTTTTCTTAGAATATTTTTCTAAAGCATCATACTTCGGTTAAAATAACTAGAACAATTTATAAGGATAAGTACATTCTAGCTAAATATTTTAATGTTACGAAATTTACGTAGTCTTATTTGAGACGGAAATGATACTTTTCGGCAAGTTCTGGCAATGTATTTACTACTTTTTAAACGAGGTCTGTTTTATAATCCGGTGCAGTACTACACTGGAACACACTACCACCGTGAGGTGTTTAGAGCCGACGAGGGCGAAGCCACAAGCGACAGTCTGGCAATATTCTAACTATAATATCCACTGGAAACTAATAGTGGATATTATAGAGAGCGCCTTGGGAGGCAAACGCTCTAGCCGCCATGCCATCCGGGAAAAAATAGTTTCATTACTAGTGTATAGAGTGGAAAGGGCGCTACATAAATCGTGCGACGAAATATAGCTCGTTGAATTGTGCACTGTAATAGGTTGGTAGAACAGTGCACACGGACCGATGCAGTTACTGATAAAATTTGTTCAGTTGGCATTCTAGTTAATCGTGATTCGGGTTATATGCTTGGCTCCAATTGTGTAACGAGATACCAAATTCAGTATCTGAAATAATATCTAGAATTATATATGCTTTATGTTTCAGCTATTCATGAGAATGAACAAAATTATAAAATTATCCGTAAAATGTTAAACAGAAGCAGTAAGCAGCATCACCTTGTGAAAAAATTTTCTATAAGTAAATGAAAAAGAGAAATTTTAGGTCTGCAGGGTTCCAAAAGGAAAATGGTTTGAATGGAAGTTTCCGACCATCTCGCTTTAAACCAGTGGTTCTGTTGTACCTCAAGTTGTAATGCCGAAATATTCCGAGTCCCTGGTGCGTTACCATGACAATCTGCCTCGTCAATTTAACACGTGCTGCTTATTCTTTCCTGCCCCAGTGCATGTGAACGATTGTCAAGTACCTAATGATTCTGCCATTGGTTTGTAAGAAATATTACAAATATTAAATTACGTAGAATGTCCTGCGAAATTAAATCACTAGAAGTCGTGAAGTTGCGTAACTACTTTTCCTCCACTGTCAGCATTGCAGTCTATACTCCGGCGTTTAAAGGAAATTTCACGGAATCGAATTTCTTTTAATTCAGAAATAGCTTCACATGCACGTCAATAATACGTATTAGATTGAAAGTGCATCTCAAATTTAATACTTTGAAATACATTTCACACGATTAGAAACTACACGACAATAGTCACATAAATTAGCCTATGCTTTTCACTGCATTATAAAAAGTATGGTAAAAAAATACAAATATGGGCACGAATCTCGTATTGCTAGAGGTTTAATTGTGTACTTCTAGTAAAGATATGTTTAATCACTGAAAAACTTAAGCATATTATTTGTGTTCCTATGAGAGGAAACAGCATAGGAACTTTCATGGAGTCTGAATAGACGCATGTGTTCAAGGCAACATTTTCAGCAACACTAAGTTCCTGTTAAACAGCAACGAACATCACATTTCACCAACGAGAACCATTCTGATTGATGGATAATAAATTCAGTAAAACTTAAAAAAAGTTAAACTGAAACCTTTGATAAACTTAAATATCTTTAAAAAGAAAACTGGTGACTTCAAGTTGACATATTCAAGGAACTGAGCCCAATAAAAATGTAATATAATTTGAAGCCATGGTGTGGAATGAGATGCACAATATGAGTTTCAAACTATATAAACAGTGATAATCAGGATGAACTTTACGAAATATTAAATTCTGCTTGAAAAGTTTCAGTGTACTAATCTCACGGCATTTTGTCAATCTACACAAGTTAACAGTTAGAGTCGCATTTAACCTGATACCAAAAACCTTTGACGCATTCTGAAAACTATTGCTCTAAGGATATGTACATGAAAGCAAAGGGACAAATGTGTAAACTATCAATATTGCTGTAGTTTATAAACATACGCTTTTAGGACAGATTCTAGTAATAAAATTTAGAACTATAAAAATGTATTAATTAGAAAAAAAATATTACAGGAACTAATGAATTTATTAATCAACATGTTAATGTTTCAGACATTTAAAATTACTTAAACAAATAATTCCTTGACTATTAAGTATGCAAGAATCAAGGGTTTTGTTTTCCCCCTTTGTATTGGAATCTGACAAGCTTTTGAAGTTTTCGTATAAATATAAAGGTTAGTTAATAAAAGTTTTTACATACCAGCAGCTTATAAATGCTGGTATAAATTGTGCTTTAAGTAAATAATGCCTGGGGTTTTATTTATTACCAGGGACCTCGACCACCAAATCAGACCTACACATTCGACTTATAGCGCCGATGTTTCGCCATTTTACGTCTATGGAAGACTATTCTGAAACGTTCCGAATTCGAACTAAAAGGCCCAAAACCTTGTCGCGGCGATTTAACGCCCATATCTACGAACTAAGAGGCAAATTACAAACCTCTGTACACCTGAGGCACTGCCTCCTTACGAAGCACGAAGCTAAACCCTAAATTTAGTTTGTAAATGTGGATATCATTATGATAATGTGTGAAAATTTAATAGCAAGAGCCACAGGAAAATATAAGTTCTGAATAATTTGCAGAAAAGTATTGAACTAGCAGAGTATAAAGGTAGTTTTTTCATGGAAGCAATTTATTCCCAACCACCCACTCAAACACTAAATTCAATTAACTAATGCACCTGCCTTAAAAGCAGGCTGTGCTGAAATACAACCGACGAATTTCTAGAGAACCAGACTTAAATTTTATGAAAAATATGCTATACGTCTAAAATAATTTATCGCCTCAACACTTTCTCACGGCAAGATAAATAGCTGAAGAGTGGAGAAATTAAAAGTCTCAGATTAATTTTGTAATAATTTCCTGCCAAGTGTGATTAAACTTCTAACGTACAATTTTGTTCGTTAACATCATCAAACCAGGTTCTGGTTGCTTCAACACTCAAAATTCTAAGAAAGTAATCTCAAGTAGGAATCTTAGGCCACCAATAAATTATAATTTCACTTTTTAATACTTTTTTGAGAATGTAATATTTGCGGCGATCAATATAATCAGCAAGAGTCTTAAAGACAAATCAACCTTTTTTTTTTTTTACGAACAGCAAAAGTAGCTTAATGTTCCAGAGATATACCAATTTGACTTTCTTAGAATGAATCGTCAGTCTACAGAAATTCAAATTTCTAATCAGAAGCCTCCACAGCGTTCTGGAGCAGAATATGCTTTACATTTTTAGTTTTGCGCCATGACAGCAAAAACCGATTACTGCTTTTCAAACTAAATGGCTCATCTGACACGTTAACCTTCAGTGAGGTATTAAATGTTATTAGCTTTTGATATAAACTGGTTATAGATAAACTGAAATGTTAGTTTGGTTCTTATTTAAACATGCGTAATTTAGGCAAGTTCTAAAACCAAAAAATTATAAATTTATTTTGGTTTAGTTTTTTTTTA
This sequence comes from Clitarchus hookeri, assembly GCA_002778355.1. Taxonomy (NCBI): domain Eukaryota; kingdom Metazoa; phylum Arthropoda; class Insecta; order Phasmatodea; family Phasmatidae; genus Clitarchus; species Clitarchus hookeri. The sequence continues at coordinate 175,100 of NQII01001603.1, forward strand.
ACCAGTTTAGCTTTAAAGCGCGCGAAAGAGAATTTTGGAGTTTCTCAGTACTTCAAACAATTTATATTGCTAAACATTTCTGTCAAATAATTCACACTGTACGATGTACTTTACAGGGCAATTTTCGCAGCTACAGCGGGAGGTTGCAGGAAAATAAACAATACGGCTTCGCGTGGTTCAGAGTAAGCAGAACAAGGGAAAAACTGCAATATGGCCAACATTTGGAGGCAACACTGAAGACATTGATAAATTTTTATCGACGGTGTTAAACCTTTAAACCGTGTTTAATAGCTTCCAAACAAAGTTGGTATTACCAGATAATTCAAACCAGAGTAACATTGAACTAAATCAAATCTGACCTGTCACAAACTCTTACAATTATCGAAGGCAGAGAACTAGCAGACCGTTTTATTTTAAAACTGTGGAGTTTTGCAAGAAGATTTTGATAAAAGCTTTTCTCATATTTCTGAAAACTAACGAGACCGTAAAATCAACCCCACGAACTCAACGGTTTAAAAGCCAAGACGTATCTCGAAGATTGCGATACCTGCATTCTGATTGACTGACTGACTGTAGACGACTTGAACTGCTCAGGATCTCGACGCACACTGCTTGATAGCGGAGTAGCAGAACGTGTCGTTGCGCGGTGTATCATGACGTCACCAGCCCAGCTGCACCAGCGACATCTATACAAAATTATAGGTTCGTTTCTTTCAACCAATGAAAATGCAGCAGGTGTAGTGCACTGTAGTGCAGCTACGCCAAATTTCTCTCTCCTCGTAATTACACATATTGCGCACTGGCAGAGTTGAAATAAACTGCACTTTTGCAGCTTTTTCACCACCATTTTGTTTCATGATAGAAAACACGACTATTTCGTGGTGGATTTTTTTCTTTGTAACAACAACACAAATTACTTTTATTTTGTTTTTTATCATGAGACATTTTTTTACTATCCGTGAACCATGTCAGTATCCTCTAAATCTGCAAAGAAATGTCGGCAGGGTTCGACATTCCCAACAAAATACTATAATCATTGTAATTTTTAATTGAATGCTCACGAGATTTAATGAAAACAACCTCCAAAGTCTCTTAACTCATTTTTAACTGAATTCAAATTCATTTCTGAAAGCATGTTCCGTCAAAACAGAAAACATAAGATATCAAAGGTAAAATTAATTTTGCCTCACTTTCAAAGATATTTTATTCACTTTCGTTAACGAAAACCCTTAAAATCACAACATGTAAGGATATTCCAAACGTTCATCTCGTCATTAAATATGACATTTCCTGAGGCAATCAATAAACCCCAGACATACACAAATTCCGTGCGCTCTTATATTATCACTACACCACGTACATGTCCTCAAGAGCAGGTGCAGTTATTGCTGTACAAATTCCACCAGGTGTAGCTACAACGGTTCAAATTACTCACGCCTGATTTAAATAAATGACTTTTATGTAGTTTTACTTGCTTATGGCTCCTGCATCTCTGAAAATGTCTTTGAAAGAAACATAACAGTTTTTTTAAATATATAATATTATGGCCTGTAGTTTTCGTCTCTTGCCAGAACATTTAGAAATACGTATAGCATGACATAAGAAAGATTGAAGACATTTAACATTATATAAAATCCGTCGTTTTTTTAAGCCATAAGCTTGCATGATTATCTATAGTTATAGTTCAAAATTTTTTGCTTACTTTCCGAAGGAAAGATAGGCTTATGAGGTCACTTTCCCGTCTGTGAGTGTCTCACGTGTGTGTGTGTAGGTATGTGGGTCAGGGTGTATGTATGGTTGTCCCCCTAAAAACTTTCGAAACTGTCATCAGAATTTCAGCAAACTCGGTACGCATATACTACCTAGTAAGGACATCCTACTTGTATAGTTTTTAACCACGCCTGCTACTTATTTTCGAAATAGCGGCCATTTTGAAATACAGGACGCCGTATTACACCTCAGCAAACATTTAATTAATTTAAACCAAATTTGGGAAGTTGGCAGTGCATCGTGTAAACATTTTTTATTGGTCTCCCATTTTTTAAAATAGTCCCGCAGGAAAAATTTAGCTTACAAGTAACATCTCTCTAACCTCTCAGCTGATTCCCACCAAATTTGACATCTCCGTAATGCTATGATGGCCATGAAAATATATGTGATTTAAATGGACAAGGCACTTATTTTCAAAATGGCAATCATCCACATAGATTAATTAATTTCGACTAAACTTTGTATTCCGAAAGTATCTATAACAAGTATAAAATATGCCAATACATAGTCTCTTTTGTCCACCATTTTGTAAGATAGAGCTCCATATAAATTAATTTTACGCCATAACTCGGGAAACAATTAATTGATTCCTACCAAATTTGGCAAACACGTTGCACTACGGCAGGTCATGTTAACTAATGTATTTTAAGTAGGTCAACACTTATTTTCAAAATGGTGGTTAAATAGTATATTTTAGCTTATCATGTTATATCTACGAAACCATACAACAAATTTCAACATAACTTTGTATGCTGGGAGTATATATTACAACTATCAAATGTGTTTACACAGAGCATCTCTCCTCCGCCATTTTGTAAGATAATGCCACATAAAAATAAAGTTTTTATGTAATAACTTTGGAAGCAATTAGCTGATTCTTCCCAATTTTGACAAACAAGTAGTGCTACGACATATAAAATTATATTGTTTCAAATAGGCCAGACACATGTTTTCAAAATGGTCGCTTACTACACTACATTTACGAAACCATGAAACAAATTCAAACTCAATATTGTTTGCTGGCAGTTTCGCAATCGTCAAATATGTCTACACAAATCTTCTTTTCTACGCCATTTTGTAAGACATAGCTACAAGAAAAATTAGAAGTGTTTAAGTCATCTCGGGAAACAATCAACCGATTGCTACAAAATTTGGTAGACAAGTAGTACTACGGCAGGAAAAGTAAATCAATGTGTTTTAATTAGGTCAGGCACTTATTTTCAAAATGGTGGCCATATAAACATTTTAGATTTGTGTGATGCAGCTACGAAATCACGTAAACTATTCCAATTTTACTTTGTATACTGGCAGTGTCTATACAAATTCAAGTGTGTCGTCACAGAGTCTCTTTTGTGTGCCTTTTTTTTATAGTGCCATTTGAATAATTGAGGTCCTTATATCGGGAAACAGTCAACCGATTCTCACAAAATTCAGTTGACAAGTTAGTGTTGTATTCCATCTAAATTTATATGCTTAAGGGGGTAGTCACATATTTTCGACATAATAACATGTATATATTTTAGGTTAGTATGCTATTTGTCCCAAATAATGTCAAACAAACTTTATACAGTGGCAGTATCTGCGACATCGAATGTGTTAATATATAAAATTTTTGTCTACCATTTATGAAGACAGCACTACGTGGGAAAGTGGAGCTTTTATGCCATACCTCGGGATCAATCAATAAATTCCCACCAGATTTTACACACAATCAGTGTCACAGTAGGCCATGTAAACTTACAAGGTTCAAGCTGGTCAGAAATTTTTATGAATGGTGGCAATATAAATAATTTAGATTAGTATGTAATACCTATTAAATTATTCTACAAAATTCAACCAAACTTTGTATGTGTTCAGTGTTCGTTAGAAGCATCACATAGGCTATTTTGCCCACCTTTTGTAAGATAATGCCTCGTGAGAAAATTGAATATTTAAACCCAATCATGGGGACCAGTCTACTAATTCCCATTACATTTTGCCATAAGTAGTGCTACAGTAGGCCATATAATCTTATATGATTTAAGTGGCTCACGTACTTGTTTTCAAAATAAAGGTCCTGTAAATATTCCAGGTTAGTAAATCCTGTCCATTAATACATTAGACTGATTACAACCGCAGTTGATGTTCCTAATCCTACTTGCATGAAGCAGTTGGTAGTATGCCAGCTTACGGTACGAGAAGTTCTGGGTTCGAGTCCTGGGTAAGGCACGTGTGTATTTGTAAATGTCTCACTAATGTTGTGTCAGATTTTTATTCCATCTGTAATGATATATCTGTCAACAAGACGTCAAGGCCTACCTACCATCTAAGCTTTTAAGAATTTCATCTAAATTATTTGCATCTATATAGAGTAAAGTAGGCTCGTTAATTATATCGGAAACTTCTTGTTTTCATTGGCCTTCGATGTCCTGTACTTTGATATATGTATAAATGTGTAACATGAATTAGAGGTATAGTGTGAATTTGAAATATTCTACTTTGCTAAGTTTGTATAGCAAGTTTGTTGTCCACGCAACAAAATGTAATGCATTTAATGAAGCACTGAATTATGCGTCGGTGTATTAGTTTCAGCTGCTGCCTGTCAAATGACACGAAAACATGTAAAAAGAAAATGTAACTGTGACTATTGCTTGTTTTCATAGGAAAGGGATAATATTTAGCCAATTTTCCAAAGAAGTGATAGGTTTAATAAATAAGCTTCATATCTGTTTCTGCATGTGTGTCCCTAACATCTTTTGAACCACATCACCGATTGTCGCCAAACTTGGTACATTCATAGAACTTAATAAGGATGCTGACTTTTATACTTTTAGACCATTCCGGATACTTATTTCCAAATTGTGGTCATTTTAGAAGTTGGGATGCTATTTTATTTCTCAGAAAGCATTGAACCGAATTAAACAGAACTCCATAGAAGGACTGAACATACTATCAGGATTAAGTTTTTAAACTTGTAGCAGCAACCAAGTGTTTCCGGATGCGCTTACAGGAAGGCTTTGAGAGCATCCGCACTCACCTCCACATGAAGCGACCAAGGCTTGCTCTCGCAACAATCAAAATATTACACTGATATGAAAAAAAAAAAATCCTCCAATGCAGTAGGCGTGTGTAACGGAGCAGAACAATTTAATTTCCCGTCCTATATTTTGTATTATCTTTTTCCTCTCCCATCCGATAATTACAATTATTTTACATCATCCATATACAAATTTAAATTTAAAACTAATACAGCTAGCATTACCTAAAACCTCTCATTTCTATTTATAACAGAGTAGTTCTAAAATGAGCCTACGTCAAGAAATCTGTTGCAGTTACGCCAAAGCCGATATGGCTAATGTTCAATAATAACCTATCCAAATATTTACAATATTAAAACATCTTTAATTAAACATTGAAGGAAACGGTGAAGAGGACATTTTCATTGTCTTCACGAAAGAATGGATCAGTAATATTTAATCACGATTACATTAGCTACCATAGGTTTCGCACATATGCCTTGTGTGTTGACCTGTAAACGCGAGTCGTTTTAGTGTGCAGGTAGTATGTCTGACAGTGCATTTTAACTTATGTTTCTTTAACCAACAGTCATGCACTATCACTTAATTTACGGTTTAAATGAAAGAGCTGTCTCACACCATTTTTTTAAATAATTTTCTATTAATATCAAGAGTCTAAGAATCTGTCAAAAATATCAAAAACCTCGAAAATAAAAAAAAATTGCAAAATAATAAACAAAAAAATTTAATCAAACATGATTTATTAAAACTACTGCCTTGATTAGAAATTTAATATTATAAATATGAAAATATTACATCTTTAAAAATAACTTATAAAAATGTAATAGCTGTTTTGTGGCCAAAGAAAAATTTATATCATGCATTAATGGTTTTTTCTTATTTTTAAAATAATACTTTATAACAAAGATAATAACTTTTTCTTTTAACATTTTTTAATCTGTATTTTTAATATGTTTTACATATCCATCAGGTAAAATCATTTTATAACAATTAACATAAACATAATTTGTTTTAATGTTTTTTTTATTTTAATTAAATATTTATGAATAAATATTAATTTTTGAATCAAACTATTAAATAATTTTACAGGTTTAATTTCTTCAATTTATAACTAAATGTGTTTTTATTTTCCTCTGTTATTATTTTTTTTATAATAAGTTTGACTTTTCTGACTTATTAAGTTAACAATACATAATGTATTAGCGGGAACTACATTATTAAAATCAACACATATTTTAATATTAGTTTAATTTTTTTCCAATCTTGGTTTTTCTGTATGAACAATATTCTAGAAAATAAAGAATATTCACCATCAATATTTACTAGTGGTTTAAAACAAAGTCCATTGTATCTCTAATTTGTTTCAGTTTATGTTTCAGAATTTCTAAAATCATTGTAAACTAGATACATTTTAGAAATGAATCCATGATTAAAATCTAAATTACAGTTTTCTTTTGGAAATATTTCATTTCTACAATTTTTAATATTTTTTACATGACAATCATCAAAAATAGAAGCACAATTATTTTAAGCACAATTATTTTCTCTATTAACTTGAAATCCTATAATAACTAACTCAGGCATATTGTATTGAAGATTATTAAACCGATATTTTATATCAAAAATAACCTAATTTATACCTTCAGGAACTTATTTTTCGAAAAGTTGCTAATATGTAAATTTAATAGGTATTGCAGTATATAGTATATTGTATTTGGACTTTTGAAAAACCAGCTTCACATTCAACAATAGGTCACAAAATATCTAATTTTTCAATAAAAAAATTTTTCACTCCTGCAGCATTAGCATCATTCGATATGCACATATACAAAATTATCATCAAAAGAATTTCTATAAAATGTTATTTTATAACCTCCTTTCCAATATGTTTAATTATTTTCTTAAATAAAACTAAATAAATATCTTAAAAGGATATAAAATTTCATTAGGTATATCAGAAGCAATATTATTAATTAAATATTTCTTAGTAACACAGATTCATTCTAAAAAAAATCACTTGGAGATTTTAATAAAGTATTCACTATAGTTGAAGTAATACCACAATTATTGGAAGCTTCAATTATTTAATCATACTTTGATCAAATTTCAATTCTTAAAAATTGAAGTGGAAAAAAATTAGAAATTACATTTACATTTGCATCTTTTGAATAAGTAATATCATGTTTTTTTCTAGATGTAAAACATTTATGTACATAATCATTATTTGGAAATGAAAATCTATCACCAATATAAATATCAAATTCAATTTTAAGATTATTTTTATATACATTTTGGCGTGATTGCTTGATTGGTGGAAAAGTTTGCCTTCCAAAGCTTTCAATTTTGTATAATAAATTTTGATTTATCAAATGAACAAAAAATAATCTAGACAAACATACAGATTTAGTAAAATCTCTAATACAAAATTTTAAAATTTGTATAAAAATTATGGAGTAGAATATAAAATAAATAGAAAAAAAGAGTTACCATTAATTCATTAAACTCAAACAAAGGAAACGACACTGAAAAGGTGGCAGATGAGAATAAAAATTTAATAGGAAATTTAGTTCCTTTCACAGTTAAAAATTTAGATTATCCACCAACACAAGAAGAAACTTCATTTGAAAAAGTAATATTTCCATACGATAATGATAAATATATAACGTTATATCACATCACTGGAATAAAATCAACAAACATAGAAAAAAAACTAATTTGTGTGAAAAATTATCATTTTATTTAAATGAAAGAATTGATAATATTATAGTTGGCACACATGGCGAATGACATAAAACTGTAATCTGCGATTCAAATGTATATTTTCATAATAAAGGTATAATAATAAAAATTTAGAAAATATAAAGGAACTGAATAACTTTTAAAATTGCTTACACAAGAATTAATAAAAGAAAAATACTATAATTTTAATAATAATGAAAATTTTAATAATTCTGCAGAAATTATAATAGCTACTGATGCTATTAGACAAAGATTAGTTCCAGATACTAAAAAATATAAAAATCTTAAACATTTAAATATTGAAACTACAAATTTAAAATTTCAAAGATTTGATATCAATCTAAAATAACTAGATCTCTTCCAAAAATTTCTGAAAGCACTGCAGAAATAACAAAAAATTGTAATAATGTTCCTAAAGGATATATTTGGATGATTGATGTAAGAAAATAAATTGTTTGATTGTTAGTTATTCATGGTGCATAAAATGCTGGAAATTTAAATTACCATAAGGAATAAGTTTGTAATATGAATATGTAGATAACTAATATTCAGGTGTCTTTGTTGCACTTTAAATTTTAGAAATATCTAAAGAATTAATGTCTGATTTGTTTATAACTGTATTTTATATTTATGAATTTTAAAATTCTTTTCCATTATATATTAATATTTTAGCTGCCATTTACTTATATTTTTCATCGTTTTTCCATATATGTTATTATTCATTAATTCATAAAATTCTTTTGTTGCTTTGTTCTCATTTGTACCTTAAAATCAATATATATTTGAAACAAAAAAAAATTGTTTAAATTTTAAAATTTCATGGATATTTATTAATAATAAACCATTTTCTAAACATAATTTTCAGGTTGTCTAATGAAAAAATAAATTATTTATTTTCTAAAGTAGTTGCCCATTTATATTTTTCTTAATTCTCGAGTTGATGGTATATATATGATTATCATATAAATGTTAAGGATATTCTAATTTAACTTCTAAACTATATATATATATATATATTTTTTTTTGCCATTCGATAGATTTTCAATATAATTTTATATTGTTTCTATATTAAATTTCTTACCAATACAAATCCTTCATACTGCAAAAATTCTGGCATTGCCCAGTTATATAAATGATTTACATCTACATACATTAAATAATTCGAAGGTATATATTTACTACAATAATTCATGTATTTATTATTAGCTTTGACATATGTTTTACCTCATTGTGTATTACAATAATACCTCGTCTTAAAAATAAAATTATATCATAATAATATATTTAATTTAATTCAATTTTAGAGAATTTTTAACACTGAAACTCGAGATAAACTTGGAGCTGTATAATGCCATAATGTTTAATTTATATATTTTTTAATTAACATTTTTCAATTTTTTTAATAAACTGGTTCAATTTAATACATCATATTTATTATATAATTTTGTATATTCTTCTAAACATTTTATATTATTATTTCTAAACTTTTTTAGCACTTTCATCATATATATGTGTTTTGTCTGATCTTAAATAGTGTGATGGCATCACATATATCACCCACATCATATGTTGTTGGTTCTACACGAGTTACGTGGATGATCACCACCGATATGGACGTGGCTTAACTTGCCACGAGAACCCTGTTGGACTGGTCTGCTCTGCCATGGTGATGGCAGGTAGGTTATAGTCATACTGGAGCACCGGCCTGCTGTCTGGCTTTTTTATAGTTTCGCTCCCCTTTCCACCTTTCGCAGAATGTCTCCAGGACTACTGGCGGCGTGAGCAGCTTGTTATGTCACCATAGGGCGCTCTATGCAATATGAACAGTCGGAACTCTTTTCGTTCTACATGATCAACGCATTACCTGCATTAGATGACTTGCAACCAAACATATCTTGAAAATTTTTATAATGCAATAGACACACAAAACACTTGCAATAACAATCGTATGGTTGGGGTGAAATTAGGATGACATAATGAAGTGAACACAAGTAACTCATATAAATATTAAGAAAAAGTAAAAACACTGCGGAGCATCCCTCGCGTTTTAAACACACCCCTGTGTCTCTTTGTAAACAGACATAATATGAATTTTAATTTGCCCCGCTACTTTGACAGTAGAAACCCTCCCGTGCCCGCATTCTCTTATCGAGGGGGGAGGTGGGGTATTGTGACACTGCCTTGTCCGCACTTTCACTGCACTACACTGAACTTGCACAGGGGCATCGTGCACTAGTGAACGTCGTGCATGCCGGTGCGATGAGAGGGGCGCATGGCGTGGCATACGGTCTAGAGGGCAGGACACAGTATTGCGTCAGACTCCTTGGAAGTTTGTATAGGTTTCATGGACAGTTCTTCTGTAGCCACCGTCGGTGACAATTCGGTTTTTTGGACCTTGGCGTCGGGGTATCGGCGTCATTTTGTGTTTGTGCTGTTTTGACTGTTTTCGTGAGTTAAATAGACCTTCGATTTTTGGATATTTCGTCTTATGAAGATTTTGTCGTTTTTTTTTTGTTTCGTTTAGAATCGTCGATGTTGGCCGTGGGTGCAGCCATAGGTCATTAAAAATCCTTTAAAAAATGTATAGGTATTACAAATTGTGTGACTCTGTGTAGAGGTTAATTCTTCTGTAGCCGCCGTCGGTGATGGTTCGGTTTTTTGGACCTTGGCGTCGAGGTAGCAGCGTCATGTTGTGTTTGTGCCATTTTGACAGATTTTTTGAATAAAATTGACCTTCGATTTTCGGATATTTCATCTAATAAAGATTTTATTGTCTTTTTTGTGTGTTTCGTTTGGAATCGTCGATGTTGGATGTTGGTGTAGCACTAGGCTATCATAACTCATTAAAATAAATGTATAGGTTTCATTTAATGTGGGACTCTCTGTAGATGTTAGTTCTTCTGTAGCAGCCGTCGGTGATGATGGTTCTATTTAATGGACCTTGGCCTCGTGATAGCGGCGTCATCTTGGGTGTGTGTCGTTTTAACCGATTTCGTGGGTTAAATGGAACTTCGATTTTTGGATATTTTGTCTTATGAAGATTTTGTCATTTTTTTGTTTTGTTTGGAATCGTCGATGTTGGACATAGGCACATCCGTTGGCCATTATAACTCCTTAAATAAAAAAATTAAAATCTGTAGAGGTAGTAGTTAATGTAGTTAACTTATACTAGATCAGTGACAACTGATAAAAAAAAATCGATAATGTAAGAAACACTGACAGATGCTACAGAGCACAAATGCTTTTCGAAATGTTCAATGATCCTGCCATAAACCTGTACACCATTTTTTTAAACCTGTTCTAACTTAAATACAGCATGTAAACAAATCCTTTCAGGCTAATTCTTGTAATCCAAGTAAACGTCTGAAAGATCTTATCTTTTTCATCGAAGGTTTGGCTAAGAAAGTTACCCTTCTAGGGTGCAAGGCTAATATTATCAATATCTTATCAAAGCTAACACATGTCATTTTAAAGATCAAAAACCAAATTTTTGCTATGCTACTGATAAAATATTGAAGAGTTAAAAAACTACATGTACTTTTATGCAGGACAGTGTCCTGCCTAGCCCTAGACCGTTTGTCTCGCCATGCATCCCCAGCTGCCCCAACCCCATCACGCACTTCAGCACCCTCAGGTTAGTCCAGTGAGTACTGCGAATGAGTGCAGTGCAAGTGTAGTGTAATACCAGCAGTGTCAGTGTCCGCAAACCGAATCCCCTGCCCGGCAAATAGGCTCAGCTGGGGAGGTATGGAAAATTCTTCTGCATCTGGTGTAAGAATTATAAAATGTTTTACAACAAATTTCGAAAGGCGTGATAGTAAAAAGATATACATTAAATTTAATATTAAACACAAAAATATGTGTTTTGCACAAAAGGTGCCACTAGCAATTTAATCCAGCCATTCCAGGGTTTTATTCAAAGTTTAACACGCAAAAGGAATTTCACTCCCATATTTCACTTTTTGTATTTTGAAGTTATTTGCAAGTATTCTGTGTGTAAAATTGACTTTTGTAATTTGCAGTGTTTGCCAACATTATGTTTATTTTTAATCAAATGGCGATTTGTGTGATTTGCATAGTTTTGGCACACAGATCGCAGAGAAGTCGGCCGTGCGCTGCCCACCATAAGTCAGAACTCGAGGCTCGCCGAGACAAGTACGTGTCACTCGTGCTCTGAGCTCCTTCACCTGTTTGATCTTATCATTTCATGTTTAATAGTATTTAATTTCTGGAACCTTTTGTCTTTAATGATCGGAGATGCCGCTGCATCTTCCCCAGGAATCGCATTGCCTGGGGAAGCTTAGTTTCACAATTTAACTTCACACATGTGTGATCGCAAGCCCACCATATGCATGCACACGGGGTGTACCCGTGCACACCCTAATGACCATAATATTTATTAATTTAAAATCGTGGTCTTCGAGATTTATTTATTATTATGGAATTTCAGACTCTCTAAGTGCCCGCTAGTGTGTATGAGACATTCTAAGGAATAGCTTCAATAATAATTTGAGTTATTGTGTTTATTAATTTATACATTTCACATTTTAAATTCATACTAATAAGTCTTTCACTATCAAGTTTTCCTTAAACACGTGAGGAAATAATATGAATTATGTTGCATAGTTATCACTATTTTAAACCTTAAATTTAAAAAAAAATTCTAAGAGGGGAAAGCCCCTGGATCACTGCTTTTATGTGGCCATAGACGATTATTTAACTTTGTGCACACACTAAAGATGACAGCTGCACATGCCTATGAAACCAGCGTCTTTTTCCGCGTAACTTACTTGTGGGCTTAGGTTGAGTGAAAAATGTGGGTGGCTCTTAACATCGAGGTCTTGAGAGTCGAGGTAGGCTCAGGGGCTTCTTACCTTGCTCATTCGCGTGTTCGAGTGTAATGAATTAACACAGAGAAATATATGTTTGAGTACAACCTACCAGAATGTATTTTTCCAGTTTCGCATTTGCGCATTTAAGGGAACAGGACCCCAGCAACCCACCATTACCTTATATCCTTAATTAGGGTAATTAACGAAACTTAAGTTGTGAAGTCATTTTATTGCAGTATTTAAAGCATGCAGGTTAGCCTGTAATAGGCCCGCAAGATAGAACAAGTATGTCTCAGGGAGCTAATCAGTCTCATATGGCACATTGGGGATAAGAATGCATCCGGTTTATCGGCTGGACGACTCTGGGATCAACCACCGCAGTCTCAGCTCTACCATCATGGCATCGTCAGTCGGTGATGACAGGTACCTGTCGGATAACCTACACCTTTTATAACACCCTAAATTGCCTTGTTTTTTTCCCCCCAACTGCTCCTTCTCCATGCAGCTCCCAGCCAACCAACAAGCCAAGCACTGCCAACTACTGTTCAGGCAGAAACCACATTCAGGGAAAGTTGTGTTAACTTTGTGGTAAAATTGGTAAGGTCAGTTACAACAGCTGCCTACAATAATTCATATTCTTCAAAATACTGTAGTGCTTTCCCCTTAGGAATTATTGCGTTTCTTCAAAACATCCATTATCCTATTTCACGGGTGGTTCTTGTCAATGTGTTGACTTAAGGTCGGGGTTGGAGAATGATAGTGACATCACTGCTGCACCTTTCTTCGTACAGAGTTCTGGAGGGAAACACTCACCAGAGATGTATCGTAGATTTCTTATCGGCTGCTCTGTTGTTGTGGGTCGTGGCCAATTTCACCCAGGTGGCTCTGCTGTTCTCCCGATCCTCCACGTCTCTATTGAAGGGTTAATAATTGTGGTTCTATAGGCTACTAACGGTGGGCAGTCGCAGTTGGCCCAGTACCACCACGGGTGCCAGTTGTGAGGTAGACAGTTATGCTGGTATTGAGTTAGCTAAATGCGGAGTTGTAAGACCACTCCAAACACTAATTTAACACTGATAAAAGTACATGTTACACTGAAAACACTTTAAAATCCTTAGAATGGCTGGTTGGTGGGTCCAGCTCCGGAAATGCCTTTAAGAGGTAAGGCCTGTAAATCAAAATGCTGACTGGTGGATTGCAGTCATTTATTGATGCTTCGACACTAACAGCCAGTTAACGGTTCTAACGTCGTTAAGCGGACCCGACACACTAAGTCCATCGGGGGCTGATGCAAGAAAGGTGTACTTATACCCCTAGAGCTGTAGGTCTGTAGGAGGTGGGGAGGTGCTTCTCCCAGGCGATGAAGTTTCTTAAGTTATACTGTACTGGTCAAAAAAGAAGTTAAAGCTTTGGTTCTTGGTGGAAGACAAAGAAGTTGATGAAGTGCCCGGGAGTCGCAAGCCACACGGCCTGCTCCATTGAATGCCCGCTTCAGACTAAATAGCTGCCAGCATATTTCCGGCCACTTGCCATGAAGACGTCGGTAGTGGGAAATGCATGAGCGTAAAATAAATGCATGCTTAATTATTTACAATGCATGGGTGGGAAAACTCCTTTAACAAAATGTAGACTGAACATTGTCCCTAGCAAAAACTTACATATTCTCTATACTAAACAATCTAATTAATTATTCATGACAACGCAATTTCGTGCTGTTAGGTTTACGGGCACATAGTGCTGTAAACATGTATATCCGAGTCTGTAAACCTGTTGTCTGCTGCAAAAATAAACATGTACAATTTAACACTCACTATTCCTACTAAAACACATAAACTGAGATGCTCCCAGTTAGGTGATGCCTGTGGGGGCTAAACTTAGGTTGGCGTGGGTGAAGCCCATGCTCCAAGTAGGAAGTCGTTTAACAGTTAACTTTAATGTAATTTCTAATTACATTTAGTAGCACATTTTATGTGGTTTGCAATTTGTGTAAACCGGTAAGGATTTTACTCTGCTTTACAGGACCACTAAGCATACCAATCAGGGGTGCTACGAGACCTGGTGTCACCTTCACATGTGCTACACCCTGACAGAACAGCGCTGAGTATGAGCACACATACCGGTCGGTTGGGATCTGAACCACGAGACTGTCCTGGTGTCACCCATGTGGTCGAGTCAAAGTGGGACCGTCAGCTGAATCGTGAAATATTGGGTTAAATGGGTGCTTTCCCAAACACCGTCGAGATGCTGTAACTGACTGCCACAGCTGAGGTTCTTGTCGGCATAATGCTCGGCCGTTATTGTATTGTGGTGCAGTGAATGGTCATGGTACCAAGTGAGTTTGGGCTCACGTCAAATGGCTCCCCATCGGGAGACCATTTGTGTGCCATGCCATCATCTGGTAGGTAGCTATACCATCAGGCGCAGCATGCTGGAACCGACAGCCAGGCCCTGCGTAGTCACATGTTGTAGCACCCCATGTGAGGGTCGCTCTACTGGTGTTGTGTTGAGTGGCACCAGTGGGCGCTGTTGGTGGGCGGGCCGGTGTCTGGCAGGGCTGTGGGACGTACAGTCCCGACAGACTATGCACCGGGCCTGCATGACTGTACGATGCTGCTNGAGGCATGTCGCTCACATTCCCACTCTCATCCTCACTGCTGCTACTGGCACAGGGGTGTCGGTTTGGCCGGCGACATCGAGGGGATTTCAGGAGCCCCTGTTGAGGTGTTCCCCCACGGACATCTGACTGACCATCCATAGAGTACCTGCTGTGCTGCACTCGGTGGTCTCCGCTGCCGACGTGACAGCCTTGGGGTGATCAGTCTGTCTGGGCGCACTGGACCAGGTATCTGCTCGTCCATACATGGTTCAGCAGGGTCCGCTGGAGAGTGTGCCTTGACGGTAGGCGTCACGACGCAGGGCATCGTGATGCTTGCATATTTTGTAGTTTCTGCTGGTGATATTTCGGCCACTGTAGTGTGTGATGCTGAGTCTTGTACTTCACCTACTATCCCTGATGGCATTTGGACTCCTGGCGTTGTTGGGCAGAACAAGTCTCGCACAGCACAAAAGTTTTTTTGCATGCCACGGACAGTAGGTGCTCCCTGATGAAGACCTTCTGCCCTGGTCTTAGTAGCTCTTCGATGGTCGCGCAGTGAGGGATACCCACTTTTTTTATATAGGCAGCCTGATGTACACGGGCTGCTTCCAGCTCCTGTGTTCTCTGCTATTGTCTCGCGGTGCTGCTTTTTGCTTAATTGGCTCTGCTGGTGAACAGTTGTATTCGCCTAGGAGTGTCAACTCATGCCCCTGCAATATTGCAGCAGGTGACATGCCTGTTGCCTCGTTGGTATGATGGCAGAGTGTAAAGAGTGTGCTGGGCAGCTGGTCGGCCCAGGATGTGTGGTCTTTCCCCACACGGAGGTGCAGCTGGACCTTGAGGTATTGGTTTCTGTGCTCCATGGAGTTGGCACGAGGATGATACATCCTTGCCATGCTTTGCATCACTCCCCACTTTGTACAAGCTTCCTTCCGACGAATTGTGGCCCGTTTTCTGTCAGTAAAGTTCAGGAATAACCCCACCATGGGAAAAATTCGTTCTCCAGGATGCAGGCGATGTTCCTGGTGCATGCGCTGGACACAGCCATATACCCCTGTCCACCTGGAGAACAGGCCACCACGAACCTTTTCCCTCTCGATGTTTTGGGGTAGGGGCCCATGAGGTCAAGGACTACCATCTCTAACTGCTCCCTAGATGTTCTGGGTTGTTGCTGTTGCTGGCCACTGGTGGGTCGAGCCTTAACGTGGTTGCACGGTAGACACTCTTGAATTTAATCACGTATGTTGGGTGATACACCGAGCCAATGGAAATTATATAACAATTTCTGCGTGGTTTGCTTCGCACCGGGGAGCCTGCAAATGTTGTGCTGTGCATGTAGGGGAGTATGTCTGCACGTTGTGCAGCTGGCACATAGATTTTCCATGTGGTGTTGACTCCACACGGCCTGGTCTCCAGTCGGTTGTCGATTATGCGCCACCGGTCTGTGGTCTGCTGGTTGAAGTGTGCGACCTTAGCCTTCGCGTCTGGTTCTGCTTTTTGTGACCTTACTGCATCATCACAGAGCTCATCGAGCTGGACGTCTGGTACAACGAGATTAGCACAGGTTGGCATGTTGGTGTCACCTGCATGTTCAGTAGGGTTGGGGGGAAGCATTATTTCCCACCCTTCCTCATCATACACAGTGATTAGTGCTCTTGGTGACCTGGACAGCAGGTTGGTGAGATGGTTCTCTGTG
The DNA here is from genome assembly GCA_002778355.1 of Clitarchus hookeri. Taxonomy (NCBI): domain Eukaryota; kingdom Metazoa; phylum Arthropoda; class Insecta; order Phasmatodea; family Phasmatidae; genus Clitarchus; species Clitarchus hookeri. The sequence continues at coordinate 191,750 of NQII01001603.1, forward strand.
CTTGTGGACATTCTCGATGTTGAAGTTGTACACTTGCAGTAGCATTGATCTGCGGATCAGTTTGCTCCGCGCTTTACATGTACTGTGCAACCAGACCAGTAAGTAGTTGTCGGTCTGTAGCATAAAGCGCTGGTACTCAAAATATAGATGGTACCATTTGAGTACCCATACTACTGCAAGGAACTCTCTCTTGTTGACATCATACCTTATTTCGGTTGGCCCGAACATGGCACTGCTGTAGTCGATGATAAGCGGTTCGCCATTGTCGCAGAGTTGGAACAGGATGGTACCTAGGCCTTGTTCACTGGCATCCGTCTGGGCATAGATATGTCTGTTCGGGCCATGACATGCTAGGGCCTTGCAGTCCTTAAAATGGCTCTTGATGGGCAGGAAACTGTCCTGAGCTTCAGCGTTCCACTCGAACTTGCGACTGGGTGACATGAGTGCAGTGAGAGGTGCAGTTATTGTTGCAAAGACTTGGATGTACTCACGCAACCAGTTCATCAGGCCGAAAAATTTCCGGACCTGCTTCTTGGTACATTATCTCTTGTAGTCCTCTATCACTCGTTGTTGTTCATTGTTCGGTCAGTTGCCACCTTTATCCACAATATGTCCCAGGAAGTCCAGATGTAGTTTTCCTAGGTGGCATTTGTGGTTCGCGCAGGTGAGCCCATTGATGGCAAGGCACTCTAGCACTAGGGAGAGGTGTTGAATGTGGTCCTCCCACATCTCGGAACAAATGATGTCTATGTAGGCGAGCATGAAGTCTCCTACCAGACAGTCAAGTAACTAGACCATTATGGCTTTGAATGTGTATGGCATACATTTCAACCCGAACAGCATCGCATAGAATTAAAACCGCCTTCCATGTGGCATGGTGAATGCAGTTTTGTGTTTGTCTTCTGGCTTCACTGGAACCTGCCAGTAGCCACTGCCAATACCCAGGGTTGGAATTATTTTGGCCTTTCCTAAGATGTTAAGCGCATCCTTAATGCTGATGTTGGAAGGGGGCGCTTTCGGTGACCAGGCTGAGGGGTTGAAAATTGACACAGAAACACCATGTTCTATCTTTCTGTGGCGCCAACGAGATTGTTAAATTTTAGCTGCCTTCTGTCTGTTCGATGACCCCCTCCTCTAACATCTCACATATCTATTCTCGTATGTTCTTACTCTGTTGGCTAAGGTAGCTGCGTGGTGGTGTGAAAATGAGCCTGTCATATTCTGTTGGTATTGCATGCTTCGCACTGTTTGTACGTAGTATAGGATCCGTAGCTGCAAATACATCCTGTCTTTCCTCCAGCACTCGCTGTACTGCATTACGATAAGCTGGTGGTACCTCGTTGTCCAGATCGTTAAGTTTGATGTTGGGCGCACAGTTGCTAGGGCAGGGTCTAGATTGTTGACTGTTCTACACTACCTTGTGCCGAAATGGATTCTCCTTGCTGCTGGTTCAATGATCGAGTTTTGCTTGGTTAGTAATGGGAGACTGAGACACGTAGCTCATTGATGACGAATACTGCTGTGTTTGTCTCGAGGTCGTGTATGTGTACCATGATGCTGGCTTCTCCCATGGTTTATCTGCTATTGTTGGTTGTAGCTAAATGAATGGCTTCTCTGTGAGGCCGTAGAGCTCTCGCGTCAACGAAGCCTGGTCGTACGAATTTGTGGGATGTGGCATTGTCAATAAGGGCATAGCATTTCACACTGTTGACATACACTGGAATGCATATGAACTTACATGGTGTAGGTGGTTGATCTGCGAGGGGGTGCTGCAGTAGGGTTTGTTGTGGGGGTGATAGTCGGGATCAGCTCGTCGAGACTGGGGGAAGTGACGTCTGGTAGACCTACCGCTTCTGCTAGTTTTCCGGCTGCAGTGGACTGTCCTTCGCATCTGCTGCCTTTCCCCATTTTATTCCAGGAGAATCACTAATCCAGTGGTACTGCTTGCCTATACAGTTCTTGCATGGGTAGGGCGGATTCTTCGTTTTGTCCCATACCCATTTGCCATTGTTGGTCATCGTGGGTTCACTTGGTTTTGGTGGTTGTGACACGATGGGAGGTGTGTCCTTCCGAGTCGCACCATTGTTACGACCACTGCTGTAATTGGTTTTCCTTCTGCTGAACCTCTGGCTGCTTTGTATGATGTACTCTCCTTGCTATCTTGATTTTCGCGCTTGGTGTCGCCCAAGATTATTATCGAGTGCATGAACACTTCTAATGTGCCATGGATGAGTGGTGCTAATGCGCTGCAGTACTCTGGTAGGACCATTCCTGCTACTACTTCCAGTAACTCGGTCACCATCATACTTGGGTGGTACTACTGTACCAGTTGTATCTTCCGCATAGCAAAAGTCGTTAGAGTTTCGTGGGCCGACAGTTTTTCAAGTACTGTGCGACTGCGTGCTTGTGGCGAGGAGAATCTACCATTATATTGGCACTGGAATACTGTTAAAAATGTGGTCAATTTCATCTCATTATGGTTAACCGATCGACACCATTGTCGTGCGTCTCTGCTCAGCTGCCCTTCGATGCAGTTAAGCCACTCTTCCTCGCATACACTATAACGGTGGAGCCGTGTTTTACAGTCCTCTAGGAAGGCCTGGAGATCCTGTGTTAGTAAGCCCGCAAACATCGATTACGGTTGAAACCGTGCTAGTATGTTATTGACTGTTTGATTGTTGTTTTGCATCTGTACATTTTCCCTGTTTTGTGCTTGCTCGGGTATGACGTCGATTGTGCAAGTGGCAAATAATGCATCAGATTCTAGTGTGTTCATAAATTCAGGTACATTGCAACATTACAAAATGAATTATGTATATTTGTGAGAATTCTATCTGTTTAGCTTAAGTAGTATTTCCAGTGTTGTTGACCAAACCAAAAAACCCCTGAAACTAACTTAGCATTTTCGATGTATCGCAATTAGACTAACTGAACATAAACATAGTATTCTTGGATGTATCACAAGGGAACGGTATTAACCTAGGTTGGAAGGATGAATCACAAAGATGATTTACAAAAATGCCTAATTTTATTTTATTGTTCATTTAATTCCTAACAATGGAAATCAGTAATTGAATAGCTCTCATTCTGAAGAAATGAACTCCAAAAGTTGTTATTGCACATTATAAAACCATCACAAGTATTGCCACGAAAAATTATGAATTATTTTATGTACGCTTTGTGTATCAGACCACACTTAAGAACTTTGCCACATGTGTAATCACTAAATTTCTAAATCACTAAATTTCCAAACTACAATTTGCCATTCTGGACATCATTATTTTTGAGTAAGTATGTTCATAAAATAGTAAGCACTAGGTGTCAAATTGTGAGAATTGATGTCCTTTAATTGACAGTGGCCATGCCAGACCTCGTAGGAGTGGTCCACGTCAAAAGACAGCAATTAAAGTAATCATCGAGTAGTACCAACTTGAACTCCTGCCCTTTTATATAAAGCTTTATTTTGGACTTACATACTCAATTACAGTGGGTCTCATAGAAAACCAGAATAATACTTAGAGAATAAAACAGCAAAAAGGTAAAGAATAGCAGCCAAGTTGGGCTTTTGTCACTAGATATATGAAAAACCAACACAGAGAATTCCAAACAAGGAATTACTTCGAAGAGCAAATATTAAACACAACAAATGATCTCGACAACACAAACTTGAATGACAGAAATAGTAAATATTTGACATAGGACAGCGTCCCATACCTCTCGAGACTGTCGTCATGCCGTGCACAAAACCCCTTCACCGTTATGTTGCATTGACATATCAACTGCATTGGCTACACCAAGAACACCTCAGCGTACGCACCGAACATTATCAGTGCAGGGCAGTACAGTGCTCACGAATGAGTATGTGGGCATTAGTTCAGGCAGAGCTCCTTGCGCCTTGCACACCCCTCCTGATGGTTTCAGCCTGTGGAGTAAGGCGCCGACTATAATCTTCGATAATATTGTAATAATATTTCCCCAACTAATTGCAAGGCAATCATTAAATTAAAGTAGTAAATAAATACGTGAACTCCTGGATGTGCAAATAACACAAGGGAATTACCCTCCCAATATTTTGAGTCTTTATTATAATTTTTTTTTAAATCGATGAACACTGCAAATTCTAGATTGTTCTAGAATGTTAGGATGTGCCTTCCTATAGGATTCCGTGCGTGCCACCTTCAAAGTCAGTCACGTCTCGGCGCAGAGATCATAGGTAGAGATGTCGACATGGTATATTTACACTCCAGGTACCTTCAACCTTTTACCACCCACTCAGCGTAACACAACTCATTCTTTGCTTCCTTTGCTCGGAGATGAAGCCTCACTTCCCTGGGAATAGAATTACTCCGGGCAGCATAATTTTCTTTATTTAATTCTCGTGATTGTGTGTGGTCTGTGTGCCCACACTTTTACTGCGTACGTTTACTTATTTCACTTTGTCTGCTCTATATGTAACTCAACAGAGTTTGTAAATGTTCATGCGGAAGGGAAATAGTGTTTCCACACACAATGTATTATTTGTGACTGGTATTTAGTGGCACGTATCCCCAACAACTCACAACCTTAACTTTGACAGTAAGTTTACAAAATGAGGAGGAAAAACTTTCAGACATGCGCAAAGACGGAACGAAACTGAACTCGGTGCAGACAAACTCCGTGGTATTATACGAGTAAACAGATACAATCTTTTCTCGCATTCAAGCGTACAAAAGTGCACACTTTGCATTGTTAAGTTTTTCAATGAGAACCACTAATGGAACACGTCCAAAATAAAAATGTTTTGTTTGATATGCATGTATAAGTGAGCCTTAACGTTGTAGCAACAAATAAGGGCCTGTTAAGCATTCTAATTATATGGAATTGGCCCAGTGGGAAAACTAACTGAATAGCTTAGGGTCTTCTGCTCTGAAGGTCATCCAGTTGTTGTAGGCTTGAGTATATGATGCTATGAATTATGATTTGATGAAGTTTCTATACCAACTCACTCTGACTGGTGCTGCATTTCTACACTTTAAACTCGCATGGGTTTCTCAGCATCATCCTAGTGCATCCAAGTCTTGACCATACTGTTGTAAACTTGAGAATGATTGAGGCCTCTATAGGTGGTCCCTCCTTGTTTCACATCCTACTGGGTTTGGACGGTGGTGTGTCGACTAGAAGATAGTAGAAATTATCTGATTTTACGTAAAATATTGTGCGATTCATGACTATTTTACAATTTGTGCATAACCTGCAGTGGCCATGCAGTGCTGTTATGAAATGCTGCTGCCTGCTATGCTCTGCAAGCCCTGGCTGGCAGTAGTGACAGCCGACTCTCGCATGCCACCTTGTTGGCCGCTGCCAATGTATGGGATTGGACAGTTCACACAGGGACAAGGGGAATTGAAGTTTTGATTAATTTGACACATCACCACTGATTATTTAAACTCTGAACTATTTGGAAACCAAGTTTGTTCCTGGATTACAACAGGAATGGGTATTTGGCCTTTTTGCAAAAGAGCACACATGATACCTTATGGGTCATACATAGTAACTGGGGATGCAACTATATTAAAATTTTACATTGCAGGTTGTATGTATTGGAGAAAAAAAACACTAAAATACAGTACAAATGTTTTTATCATCTTGTATTTAATGCACTTGAAAGTTTGCTGGGAAAGTGGATGAACTAAGTGTCAATAGGAATTGATTCCATGATACAGTGTTTTTATGATGTGACCATCATAATCCCAGCATCTGGGTTTGTATTTAAATTTAAACGACCTCATAGACTGTATGGTTGAAATATCAGATTGTTACATACATATTTGTGTGGCAAAAATGCTTGTTCTAGCTTATTACTACCTGCTGTACTAGTCATGTTTTAGCTCTAATATGCTCGCATCATTTCCATGAAAGAAGTTATCACATTCCACTGCAGCAAAACTTATAAATTACATACCAAAAAATTCCAGACATTTAAACCCTGATTCTATCCCAGCCGAAAATTTTAGCTATCAGGGGCAATAAAACTAGAAAAATAATGGATACAGAATGAACTATCAGAATCAAAAGATGGAATCGTAGAACTGAAGCCATCTTCTTATGGAAATATTAAGAGCTAACTGTGGTAATCCACACGAGTCTGTATTCAATACCACTACTTCACAATCGACTGAGAATAATCAAAATGAAGTACAAAGCAGCCAAGCGCCTGGGCTGATATCCAACACCACTGTTTCAAATTTAGCAGATCAAGTTGAAGTACTAGATCTGAGAACAAAATTTTAGGTTTGGAACATGAAAATCATAAGCTGCGAATAAAACTTCAACTTTCACAAAAGAAAAAAAAACAGTGAAATTTTGAATAGACTAAATGTAGCAACAAGTGCAACAGAAGAATTGTCCAAAATTTTGGTACGTGTTTTCACACCTGGCCAAATTAATATGTTAAAAAAATCCATCCGAAAAAATAAAATGGGACCCTGATGCTATTTCATCAATAATTTCCCTTAGAAGTGTCAGCACAAAAGTATATAGTTATTTACGAGCAAATAACTTCCCACTACCAATACTTTCAACTCTAAGAACATGGGCATCAACTTTAGATAAGAGTACAGGGCTTCTAAATGAAGTAATAAAATTAACGAAAGTAAAATCAGTGGAATTAAGCATTCTGCATTATCTAACCGTCTTAAATTTTGATTTCAAACATGATAAGTATTGACAAAATAAAATCAGCAAATGTTAGGACCCCACAAATGCTGTCAGTCATGGCTCGAGGGTTAATTTGTCAGTGGTAACGACCCATATATTATGAGTTTGACCAACCTATGCGAAAGGCCACTATAATAAACATATCAAAACTGTATGATGCAGGTTATACAGTGGTTGGAGTAACTTGGAATGTGGGGTCAGATGAGTGTGTGGTCAGAGCTTTATATCCGTATAAGAGCAAGTGCTTCATAGAGCATCCAAAAAACAAATACTTTGAAAAAAAAAAAAAAATTTTTTTGCTGATGTGCGTTATTATCACAATTTTAAGAGATAACTTGCTTGATCATGGGTTTCTTGTTGATGGCACATTTATTGACAGGACATGTTTTGATGTTTGATTATCTGCTTCTAGTACAAAGGTAACACTAGCACACCAAATTAGCAAGTATGATTTGGATTTAAAGGGCCCTGAAAGACAAAAAGTCAAACCTGCTGCCCAGTTACTATCAAGTACTGTATCAAAAGCAATTGAGTACTGTGGATCTAATGGTTTCCAACAAGCGGTTAACTAGAAAGCCACTACTGAATTTGGAAACCATCCTGGATGCAATGCCTTTGGGACAGACATTGAAAACCAGACAGCTCTTCTAATTCAAATTACTCAGTTGGTTCCTACAATGCCCAGAATGTCAACAGAAGACACTTACAACATTTAAGAAAGGAGTAATACTCAATAACACGTCTTTTCTCAAAATATTTGATCATTTGAAACCAGTGCATGACAGAATATGCGTTAACTAACAGGCAGGGCCGGACTTAGAGGCCCAGGGCCCCTAGCCAATTACAGAGTCGTGGCCCCCTTTTTTGGTAATTTAACAAAATAACCTATTTTATTTTATACTTGATTTGGTTACTATAATAATAAATAGCACTGTCTTGTCCGGTTTCCTTTATTAATTGAATTACCGTTTTATATTTTTACTTTCCTAATTGATTTTCTTGATAAATTAAATAAAAAAAACAATTTGTCACCTGGCCAGNTAGGCACGTGCCTTGTTCGCCTAGGCAGAAGGCCAGCACTGCTCACAGGCTTAGCCAAGATGTCTTGGAAAATTTCTTTTCTTCCATTCATGGTATGGGAGGAGCCAATGACCACCTAACTCCTCTTGATTGATTGCAGTGGTAGAGTTTTGGGCAAAAATTATTCAGCTATGTTCATGAAAAACAACTCAGAAGTTACCCCTGGAGAGTAGTTAAACCTGTGAGTGAATTAAACACTAACTTGATGTGTGTAATGACATGTGTTTTAACACAGAAAATGTTGACACCCATAACTAAACGCTGTTTCACTGAATCTGCTACTAACACTGCAGTGGAATGTTCTGAAGTTTTCGATGTTGTAAATTTTTAAATACCAAACATGGGGCAGGATATGTTGCAGTCAGATTTCGGGACAAATACACACATCTTAGTGTGGAAATGTGTGAAAGTTAACACAGAAAAAAAAACTGCAGACTGTCTCCAGCTTGTGTCAAGAGGGAATTTAACGCAGCCATGTAGTGAACTGTTGACAGCAACATCCATACATACTCGAATCTGGATTTCATAATATGCACGATAAGAGTCTTTCATGTACATAATGATTATTTTAATTTTTGGTAATCTGGCCATGAGAACACATGCCAGACTTCCACAACTTGTCAAACTTGAAGTACCTCTTGATGTTAATCCATGTTTAGTTATAACACTGACCTACGTAACATTAAGTAAAATTAAGAAATAGATGGCAAGCCTACAATCTGTGATTAAGTTTCTAGACTCAGCAAAATAACTATAATTTGTATCACATCTAGCTAGTAGAACATTATCTAGTATGATTCATTTTTTTTGCAAATTAGTAAATTAATAAGTAAACTATGCTCTTGAACATGTAGTTTATAGTATTGGTTGCTTACATGAAAAATACTTGGGTAGTTTTTGATAATGTGTACTACAGGAAATATTGCAGACTTATAGGCTTTACATTTTTTTTAAATGTACGTTTAAGTAAACATAGTTAATTTTTTTTAAATTAAATTATTACTATATGAAAGAAGAATAATTATTCCTCTATGCCTTTCCTCCTCCCTCTTTTCCATTACTTCCAGAAATCTGAGGTCAGCATCATTGGTTGACTTCATCTTTTTCCTTACTGGGTAAATCTGGCTCTAGTTTGCATGGATGTGCTGCAACCATTTTGTGATGATGGTAAGGGGCATGCTGTATCTTTTAAATATGCAATTCAGTGGCCCTAAAATGTATAGTGATAGCAATTTTGGTAGGAATATTTTTCCTTCCACTGTTTCTGTTCATGTTAGCTAACCGAAGTGTAGATGTACAACTGCAAAAACTTTAAAAATGGCTTTGTACAGATGTATGAAGTGGGGCAGTGTTTTATTTAATTACATTTTACTGCATCTCTAACCTATAATAAACACATGTATGACTCTAATTGCTCCCTGTGATATACAGGATGATTCGTAGGGTTTTGAGTTACCTCTCTGGCGCAGACTACGGGCACCTTGGGTGTCGAGGGTTGAAACCTTGAGTAATACTTCATCTCCTTTTCTCTGCGGCCTTAAGGGCGATGCGTTGTCAGGGGTAATGTTGTAGGCTGATTATACTCTGTCTTACCAGGGGCCATGATTGCGGAGTGCAACCCCTTCCTTACTCCGCCGCTGCAGGGCCGTGTATGCTCGCTGCAGTGCCGGCCGGCCTACCGGCAATGCGCCTTGGGGAGCTACTAGGTTGCGGCGGGTTGCATCGCCGCCCGCTCAGGTGCTGATCACACGTACTCGTATGCTATGCTCTAGTCGGGAGTGCTGGTTTGCAATGGCTGGTGTATGACAGCGGCGCGTTAAATTAAAAGCAGTATGCGGCACACTTCATGCATTTCTAAAATTATGTAATTCAAGTTCAATACATCTAAATAGGAAGGTAGCTAAATCTTTGGCATCTCGTGTAAGGACGACTGATGATGTTTGTTGTTAATTTTCAACAGTGTGTTTAATAACATCTAGACCAGTATTTCCCAAAGTGAGGGTCGCGACCCACTGGTGGGTCACAGACTACAATTTGGTGGGCCCCGAAAAATATAATTTCATACATAAACATATGCATGAGTTATAAAGTTATAATTGAGAACCTACACACATGCAATACAACTGTCAATCAGACGTAAAATACTAGGCAGAGTACGCAGTGACACGAATTTAAAAGGACACTAAAGCTGTAACGGGAATAAATATAAAACAAATGCATCCTTCGCATTGAAAAATCTGATTTTTTACAACCAAAATGATTTTTTAACTAAATTAGTAATACAACACATTGTTTAAAGCTGTTTGATTAGGCATCTTTTTCATTAAAATTGTTCTTTAATACTTCAACTTTTTAAACTATTTTATTAATCCTACTACCCTTCACTTCCTTACGCTACGTAAGAAATGCAATGTGAACATGATGGAACAGCGAAATCGTACGTTTCTCGCATAAGGCATTAAAGTAGGTCCTGAACTTTGGCATTTTTTTTAATGGGTCGCTGTTCATAGAACTTTGGGAAGCACTGATCTAGACTAAAGCTCTGGGTTATGGATTTTCCACTCTGATAAAAGATGGTGTGGTCAAAATTTAAATAAAGTATTACAGACTTGATTATATCTTATTTAAACTCCATTATACACGTGATGTAAAATGTATTAAGTGTTGTCTGATTTTATGAGCACACACTGCAAACTTTCAGCTTAGCGCTGCCACATCTGTCTGTTTATCAACACGCACAAGTCCTCCAGCTGGAAGGCAGGTAGCCTACTGTTGTCATATCCCTGCTGGTCAACAGCTGTTAATCATCATTGTGCAGCGCATGCACACATTACTTACCATTTTGTCAAGAGCACTTGCACAGATATGGCATTTGGGAGTGCAGAATACAAGTACACCTTTAAAATATATGGCAACATTGTGCAGTTTATGTGTGTGTCTAATCATCTCCATGTGCTGACAAGGGCAGCAAATTGTATTTCCACAAAAAAATGTTACAGTAAAATGCACTATACTGAATTACATTTTATTACAGTATTTACCTGCAGTGATTATTAATGTGCAGTGATGAACTGTATTAAATACATTATATGTAAATATAAGTATTGTTTAATAAAAATGAACAAATTCCATTTAGTTCCTCACTTGCTAAAACCCCCAGTATAGAATATATTGAAATAAATTTAATGAACATCACTGAGAACCGACCATCTTGCATAAGAGAGTCTTCAGTGGGAGGCCAGGCATGCAGGAGGACAACCCTTATTCCCTTTTCTGCAAACAATAAGCAACTTGTACATTGCTATGGCATGAAGTGTAGTAGTCACCTGCCCATAAGAATATCGTAAACTGCGCTAAGCCCGGCTAGCGGAGCAGTCATGCTGTGCAGAAACACTCAGCTGTCTGAGGGGGAGAGGGTGGGCAGAGTCTGTGGGTATTGGCTAATGCTGACAGCCCAGGGACGCTGGTATTTATTTTTATGTGTGTGCTGTTTGCAGTACAGTGATTGCCAAGAGAAATGTAATGCAAAGTAATCAAAAAGAAGTGAAACAAACTTATTTTTCAACCAATTTCTTTAAAACATTTTTACTTTTTTTAATGGTTCCTTAAAAAACGGTTTTAAAAGAGAGATGGTGATAATGAAAAGGGTTGCAACAGCGAGATTCAACTATACTGTAACTTTTCCATGTTGAAAAATATTTATTCCAAGCGAGAGCCATAGTCCCCATTGCATTGCTGTTATCTTCATGGGCTCTGCTCTCTAGTGTGTCTGCTCCAAACACGGACCCTACTATTCCACCATCTGTTTGATTTTTCGAGATGTGCTCGTCCATCATACTGAGTCTGCTTCTTGCCTGCAACATTAGGTGATCCCCATGTGCTCTTTGTGAATGTGTTACATTGTCTTGAGTTGCAGCTGTCTAGGGACAAATGTTGTGTTTCCACACATTACAATAAAACAACTGACCTTAGTGTGCCCAGATTGTAGGAGCCAGCAGTTTGCTTTGCAAGAATGGCACTAACAGTTTGTGGTCTGCGAGGATTGTTGCTTTTAAGTCTAGAATGGCGAGGGCTTCTTTCTCAATCGGAATATGTATCTTTTCTACTTCATTTAAAGACCTTGACATGTACAATAAAAGTTGCCACTCAACTTCGTTTGACTTGTAGGTTCACTGTATCAGCAATTCATACTACATGGCCTGTTTCACATAAGTTTTATTTGTTACACATTGCTTGCAAAGCTACAAAATACTAGTACAAACCCACACTTGTTCAGTCACCATTACCAATCTCTTTCTGTCTGCATCTACGCATCCCGCCAACTGTAACTCCTTTCCTTTTTTTTTTATGTTGCTTTTAAGAGGTGTTGTTGCTGTTTGCCCTCCCTGCTACCCTGGTGACCTTCACATCCACATCACCCAATCTTTTGGCTCTATGACTGTTGCTATTCGTATAACCTAACTTACCAGGGTTTGCTTATTACCAACTGTGCCTACCTCCTCTGTCTGTGGAAACCCACGAAAAGGTTCACCTCCTCTCGGAGAAGTCATTCGAGGAAATACCACACATTAGGTCTACATTGAGACCATTATTACAACTAGCACTTGTATAATAGGAGTTAACATAGTTGCTGTAAGACTCACTCAATTAGTATGGTTCATTGATCTCGTGATGGCTCTGTACTAAACCTGTGAATGTGTTTTGTGGTAGTTGACCCAGCTACGCGGCCTTCATTGGTCGTGATATTTAACCGAGGAGAGTCGTGCTTCTTCAAAAGTCCTGCCCGTAGCCCATGTGATATCTTGACCTACGTGCTTGCTACTACACTATCCCGTTGCTGAAACCAATCTTACGTACTTCTAGCAGTTTGTTGTACCAGGTTTTCATTATTTCCTGGTTTAGCTTGCTTCAGACATTCTCCTGGATTTTTTGGCTCCAAATTCAGACTGGTCACTTGCAGTCTCGAGCACAACCTTCTGCTCATTACTAGTTGAGCAGGAAAAGCCTGCATTGGCACTATGGGGGTATTCCTATATTCTATAAATAACTCCCACCAATCTTTGGATTCTAGTTGACATTTTTGTGAGAATTGACTTGACAATGCTGACAGCCTTCTCTGCTTGACCATTGCTTTGTGAGTTCCTAGGACTAGATGATGTTAGTGTTCAATGAATACCATCTAAATAATACTGCTTGAACTGGAATGAGTCAAAGGGCATATCATCTTAATAGACTCCTCTTTTAGGGTTTCCATGTGTGGACCAGATATTCTGAAATGATTCAATGACAGAATGAGCATTTTTGTTTTTTATTGGGATAATTTTTAGTCAGTGCGAGAAATGGTCGACCATAACCAAGTAATTCCTACCGCAATGCTCAGAGATGTCTATTGAAGTATGCTCCCATTGTAGCTGGGAAGGAGGTTTGCTACAAAGATGCACATTCTGTTTGGCAGACTGACCTCTCTCTCTCACACACATCTTGCACATTTGAACACATTGGTCAATATAATTAATTGCTGGACAATACAATGTTTAGCTTTTGCTTTGCATTTATCTATGCCATGGTGCCCTTCACATAATAACTTATCATTTTCCCTCTCAATGTTACTGGAACAACTACCCCTACACAATCAGAATCAGTATTATTCAACACAAGGCCATTTTCCATTTAAAAAAAAATTGTCCCTGTATTTCCAATACACTTGTACTGTGTCAGACTCTTGAGATGCATGCATGATAGTAGTTACGAACATGGTCTAGCAAAGTTCAATCCCCAGAGTTGCAACTGCCAACTCTTTCTTGGCTGGAGCAGTAAGCACTGTTTATAACATACTGGGTTCTCTGCTACTAGGTCTGCTATGTAATTCCTTGACAGAAGGTCTGCTGTATACATCTTTTTACCATTTGGTAAAGTTCAGTACATAATCATAAACAGTGAATACAGTTTAGTTTGAAGGTAGTGCCAGGTATAAATAATTCCACAACTTTGTATGCATTTATATGCATTTATTATAACATATGTAACGAAAGATAGTATAAACATGACATAATACCTTAATTGTACAAGGATTGTATTTAGCAATTAGTATATCACAACAACAAATTAGAAAAGACAGGGTAAAAAATAGATGCATTCAAATATATTTCACATGTATGAAGATACTGCATAGCAAATATATAGATATATTTATATTGACCCAGAAAATATTATTTGCAATACAAATAGAACAGTAAAATGGTGAGTTAACAATGCCAACAACGTTGACGAGAAAATCAGATGCAAGAAATGTTTGTGGAATTTTAGCAATAATAGATAAAGAAAAGGGAAAAGGGATATACTGAAGCATACATAGTTTTGTAAGTGCTAAGCATACAGGCACACAAATGCATTACAAGCAATTTTTACAAGAACCAGAGACACATGTAATTACTTTCTGCTAGAAATATGGAGCAACTTCTGAAATCACATCTGAGAAGCAGTCTAAACAAAAGTGTTGTTTTAATTATTAAAAAAAGAAATTGCTGAGCTTTTTTAAAATCAGAGTAGACATTAAATACATTACATCCATTAAATACATTACATCCATACTCATGTTAAGTCTTTTTGATAATGTGCAATTTTTACAAACGCTAATATTTTAAGGATAACAGATTTTGAAATAGTCAAAGGTTTATGTAAATGATTGTATATTTTGGTACTGCGCCCATTTCACTCTATGTATCACACTTTAAACATTTTTCTTGCTTCGTGCACATGCATTTAGTTGGATCAGCAAGTTGGACAGAAACTTTTGAAATAACACTTTACTTTTCAGACCACAGTGAGTGTTTGTTTGTCATTTTGTCCTTCGTAGAGTTTGCCATGAAAAAAAATTGTAGTTTAATTGCTGTTTCCATTACTGATAATTTAGGTAATCACATCAAAATAATAAATAGCCTTGTTCAATTTTTATAGAGTTACCGGTATGTAACAAAATTAGCATTATATCAAATGACTGGTGGAAGTGTAATCTGGGAATTTTACAGTCTTTATTTTTGTTCTAAACCAGTATTTTTTATAACGTGGAATACTATTGCAATTTGCTAGCTTTGATGGTTCTAAACAGGTGTTTCATGGAATACTAGTGTGCTATGAGATTGCCAGGCATGCTGTGAAACTTCCAAGATTTTCGTAACATTGCTGGTATAAATAATTTCTCTGAATATTGATTGGGAATTAATTTGAAAACTGAACAAGGAAAGAAAATATTTGAAAGCATAAACATGAATGTTGAGAATCTTAAACATGTTGGTTCCTGCAGCTTTGCAAATTCATACCTTAATATGCCACAAAGGTGGTCTACGAAGAATAGTGTGTCGTGAACGTAAAAAGTAACAACCACAGTTCTATACTCTAGTTTTTATTTTGAACTTTAATGGAAATGTATCAATGTGAAGTGTTATTTATTTGATTGAGAGCACAGTATTGGAAATACATTTCCAGTGGAAAGCAAAGTTTGTGAATAAAGAGTACAACTCAATCTTACTGTAATGACGGTGTTTTAGTTCCAGTTGGCACCTTTTGTCAACATAAAAATTGTTGCGCGACTGATTTTACCTGCAAAATCAACAACCTATTTCTTTCAAATACAGATTACCAAATCACTCCCATGTTACTTTTGCTGACAAAAATTATTAAATATGCATATAACCGGAGTTATTGTAATTAGTGAATGCATGTCACACTCAAAATAACTATTTATTAAAGTAAGTTGCTGAAATAATTTGTTTATGAAATATGAATTTTCTACTATCAAGTTACTGTACAGTAACAGTTTAACATCTTTATTAAATTATTTTGATTATGCAAACTGTTAAACCATGTTTTAAATGTGATTTTATGAAGATGTTATATGCAGTTTGTTTTTAAGAATTCCGTGGATTTTACTTTTAAATTAATTATTTCATAATCTGCTATCAGCCAAGCCTTGTTTTACAACAAATAACACTATTGCATGCTAAATAGCTGACTGTTTTGGTGTTCCAATTAAAGATCTTGCATAATTCAAAATGCAAATTATAAAAAAAAAATATGAAAACCAAATTATTTGTTAGGAGAAGAAATTAATTTTTTTTTTTTTTTTTTTATTGTGTTACCGCCACATATTCACACTAGCTTTAAACAATAAATTAGGAAAAATAAAGTATGTATTTGGTTGTGACTTATCACTAGTTCTTTGCTTTGTATTTTGAACAAAAACTGAAGATTAACTGTGTGTGTGTTAGGTTTTTGAATTAACGATTTGATATTTATAAAATTACTGCCAGAGAAACAAAATAAAATTGAAATTCATGTACCTACTCAGTTATTGCGAAAGTTTCGTGTTTATTGTTAGAAATATTTATGCTGAAATCATGAGTTTTGAATGATTGACTGTAAACTTTGAATGATTGCAACTGAAACAGAATAGTAAAATGCAATATGAAGGTAGCAGACAAAGTAATAAGCATAGAGGTGAACAATTCATATGAAATATTATCAATTTGGAAAAATTATAACTTATCTTTTTGCAATCTTATGAAAACCTTGAAATTGTTTTAAGGATTGGCTAAAATATTTAATTTTATAATGTTCAAAACATTGTCATATTTGTAGTGGATTGTAAACTTCAGTGTGTTTTGTACATTATCTCTACTCTTATCTACTCCCATCTTCTGCTTCAGTATTTTAGACTGGGTATGAAATTAACTTAGGTTATTATATTTGTACAGAATGAGAACCATATGTTACACGAATTCATATTATATAACATAAATTTAATTTAAGAATACATTTTACTATCCATAGATTTTACAATTTTACAAATATTGTCTTCTGTGATAAAATTACAATTGTGAAGTGAAAAATGTTTGTGAGGAAATTTAATTTAATTACTAATTAGCTATTTATAAAAAATTTCAAGTGTTGGTACACTAAGAGTGATTGATTACACACTGCATAGTACGTATTAAACCCGAAATATACACAATTATCATACACAAATACAAATTTATTATGCTGTTGCTTTATAGAATAGTTAGTGATTGTATGAATGCCCAGTAAAATTTTGAAATTGTCAATAACAATATGATGCCGGACTTAATACTTGTTAGGCCTACTGTTTATTCTACAGAAACAAATTAATTTCTCGTGTCACAAATTGGTTATGACTGCATTTTAATTTATGTAAAAATGTTGTCAAATCAACAACAAAAAGTTATTTGAATCTGAATTTAATAATAATATTTTGTCTTCATACAATTAAGATGCAATACAGAAATCAAGAATCTATGCAGTCCGTAGAACCATCAATAATTGGTTGTACATTTATCATAACTTAATGTGTCATCATATATATCACTTTGTGATGAAATAATTACTTCAGTTTTTCTACGTACTGAAAACTATTAACTACAAGTTAAAATTATTATCATTTTTAGAAATTTGGGTGTCCCCCTCCCCCTTTTCATCCAGTGAATAGGCACGTATTGTATAAGCCGAACATAACTGAGCGCCATGACGACGCCTGTATCTTGGCCTGCAGGATCACCAGATCTTTTGCCAGTAGAGCACGTGGGGTGAGCAGGGAAGGGGATTGCTTCAGTGCTTTGCCAACTCTGTGCACAGTTTGAGAAGGAATGTAATCCAAGACTAAATACAGCAACTGTATGAAACCATGTGTTGTCAAGTTACCATCTACATGAATGCCTTGTATTGAATCGTGTTAGAACTGCCTTGATACATACTCTTGTGTAGACCTCCGATACTCAGGATGTTTCACTTACCCTGACCTGTTCCTCAAATGCTGTTGAATGGGTGACCTATGGCGTTGAAAGTCAACAAAGATTCTAGTTGTTCCATCATCAGCTGGCAGACATACAAGCCCCTGGGTCCTAATGTTCAGCTCTTGAAGGAGAACCTATTATTATTATGTGCGTGGCACTGTGAACATTTTAAAGTGTTGAGCTTTCAGTAGGTGGCTGTATCACATGCATGATTCAACAAACACAAGTCATTTATGAGAGAGTTAGTAGCAGTGCTGCTAGGATGAGAGCAGTGTTTGCTGGGATCAGATTGGACTGTGTCGCTTTAAATCCAATCGGTTGGGCAAGATATTTGTGAATATCCACAGCATTCAGAGCTAATAATTTGAGGAAATATTTAGAACTGCAAGGTTACCATTGAGATACCACAAGACTTTAATTAATCCACTATGTAAGAAAAGCCATCAAGGGCCCTTTGCCACAAGTGTCAATGTGACCCATGAAATAGAAAGTTTAGTGCAGCAAGGATCAGATCAAATTTCTGTTGTGAAACATAGCATTCATATATGTCGCAGAGTCTTTTGTACATTTCCGAAGCTGTGTTGCAAATAAAAATGTAAGTGGTTTTTTGTCAACTTTTATAATTATAATTTTCTGAGCTTTAGCATCAGTTTTTATGTGGTCAGCATAGACTTGTGCATATTTTTCTGGAACTTTTCCATTTCCACACAGTGGAAAGCCCTTGTGCTTTAAACAAAATATTTACCTTGAAATTTTTACAGCTGATAGTTTTCCGGTTCTTTTAATTTGTCTATAATGGAGTGGTCGCTTAGCTGCAATGAATCCGTATTCTTTGTCACATCTGAAAGAAGGTTTCCTCAAGCACTTTGCATAATTACACACACGTTTTTTGTTCACCAATAACTATGCAAAAGTTCTCCCTCTCTAATTTTCATGTACCTGGGCCCAATGAAATTTTAAAAATTTGTAACACAGTTTCGGAGACAACCACCAGTATTGCTGGGTTTTCTTTTTTTTAGGTCTTTACATGTGCACAAGCGTCTCCGCCGTATTTTCCTTTACACTGGTCACGTATATGTTTCAGAAAATATTCAAAATATTAAATATAACATAACTTTCAAAACCCAGATTGTGAATTACATCTTATCTTGCACCATTTTTAGTATGCAATCACCAGAATCAACAACTTGTTATAATTTAAGTCAGCCAAATCTATATGTAATCACTCCGCCCATACAAAATAACTCTGGCCACGATACTGTGAAATCTCTAGCGGTACTGTGTAGTTACCATTGACAAGCTGTGCACTACTTCGCTTCTTTTATCTCCTTGTCTTCTTCCCATCATCTTTATGCTGTAGTTCTTTACAGAAATCCTTTCAAATACTGGTTTGAAATGCCACAAACGCCAACAGGAGAACACATTATTTTGGATGTTACTGTATGTAAACATTTTAAAGAATTGAAATACACCACTTGCAATGCATAGCATGGACATTTAGCAAATACCCTTTTCATAAAGACAATGACAGGAACATCAAATATTTTTAAACAGGAGAATTGAAAATTAAAAATAGTTGACCAAAAAATTTAAACCACTATAAAAATTGGCTGACATTCCTTGTTTTCCCTGGCTGTTTAAAATTCCTTGACTTTTCCATGTCTTCTAGGTTTTCCCTACCTGTGGTCACTGTAAAGTAGTCGTGTCCTGCTTTGGGTACAGGGTCTGACACAGTAGTCAGTCTTTTGCATGACTGATACCCTCACCACTGATGACATCCCAAGAACTACACTTCTCTTAGAAACAGCATGTCATGTTCCAGAGCTGAGTAGAAACTTCTGTTGACTCGATAACCCGCAACAGTGGTGATAAATTTCTCTGCGAATGGTGTAAAAGTTATTAAAGATGATCATGTGGTTCTATGTTTGAAGCAAGACCTACAAATGAATACTCTCTCTTACTAGATGCAGAATCAAACACCAAATTTATGCAGCTGAACAGAATGTTTGACATTGGAGGTTAGATCACATTAGCCAAGACTACCTGAAATTGACTGATGCCAATGGTGGAAGGTATTGACATTGTGAGTAAGGGCATCTCAAGTCTACAGTGTGAAACATGCATCCAGGCAAAACAAATACGACTTCCATTCAGTGAGGCATGTATGAAAACCAAGAGACCACAAGAGATAATTCATTCTAATCTTGTTGGTCCAGTGACTCCAAAATCATAGAACAAAAAAAAAAAAACATTATTTTATTTATTGATGTGTTCACTCATTTTGCAGAGATTCGTCTGTTATAATCCAAAATTGAAGTTCTGAAATGGTCATTCAACACATCAAGAAGATTGAAAGAAAGTGGAACCTGAAAATTCACAAGTTCCGGAATGATAGTGGGAAAGAATGTCAATAAAAAGTTGTAAAACCTGGACACGTGTTGAAAGAATAGTACTCGTAACCTCATCACCCTATACTCCTTAGCATCAAGGCACAGCTGAGTATTTTAACAGGACTCTAATGATTGACCCTGATGTTAACGAAGAAGTTTGAAGTGAAGCAGCATATGCAGCGACACATCTGCTAAACAGGAGTCCAACAAGAAAAAAGTTAAGACTCCAGCAGATATTTTGGTACAACAGAAAACCAGACTTTTGTTAGTAATCTGAAGATATTTTGGTGCAACGCATACGCCAAAGTCAACAAGTGCATAACCTGTACGGCATACTCTTGACAAGTGTAATTTCTGCCATGTGTAGTATAAACAAGCAGGTAGATGCCAGCACGTTAGCATAACTTATTATTTCACGTCCGTAAAAAATCTTTTTATTTATAAATATTGTATGTGATGCAGCATGGTTGTTCAGAAGCTGCTGCAGGCAACAGAGGATAGTCTGAGAATATCTCCTTTCACAAAAGAATCATTTAAATTCTTAATTTTGATCATATCATACAAGCAATGTAACGAGAGTACGGTTGGCATTACCATCACTTGATAGTGGGAACTTCAATGATGTGAGATTGTCAGATAAGGGAGGCCATGGCAGGTATCGAGTTGTAATATAAAAATTAAACAGATTTAACATTGTGTTACCTTGTACAACCATCACAGGCGACTCGACATTTTTGATCTGCTTTGTGTGCTACTTTTCAAAACTATAGCAAGTAGGTTTTCGGACACGCATACATTCAACAGTGAAGTACATTGCATTTACACACACTGATAATGGAAGCAGCAGAAAAAAAATTTTCAATTTTATGATTGTGGAGTTGTGTAAAAGTAAATGCCGCTACATCATTTATAAACACATTCTGAGTAAAATTCATTATAAATTACTGTTCTCAATTTTTGTATGCGAGTACATTGGCTTGATCATTACTTTTTTGCAATACTGCTGTGGTGTAATGAAATTAAAGCAAGTGTAAAATAAATTCAAACACTGCTTACTAGATGCTGTTTGATAAGGTATCATAAAAACTATTTTTCCAATGTAAAGTGTTTAAGATTTTTCTAACAAGCACTACAACAGTAAATTTGAAAATACATAATACATTTTTAACCCTGTAATTAAGTAAGTTGAATGTACAGCATTAATAAATTGAGTGTAGTACAATAATATTTCCCCTTTCCAGTCACAGTCAAGTTCACAATTATCTGAGATGAAATATTAATCGCTGATGTAGCCTGTAATGCATGTGCAGTTAAAAAAAACAGTTTGTAATGTGCACAAACAATTAATGTTTTTTTGTTTAAATAAGATTTATTGCATGAAAAATTTATTGCAGGCACTTCTTATTCATAACTCTCACTTGAGACATAAATCTGCTCAATACTGATATTTTTTTCAGAAAAATGAGATGCTAAACTTACACAAAGTTGGTATTGTTTAGCTTTTTCTATGCAGCTATCAACTCAGCTATCTTTCTCACTAGTATAAATGTTGTGAATAATCTTTACCTATCAGTACATCATATTTTTCATTTATTGCTAATACACATGCTTAATACAAAAAAAAAATTTTAAGACAACGTAACATTTTTTTTGATACATGGGGAAGTCTCTACAGTAGATTATTCAACAGACATTTGTGACCAGTAATTGCTTTTAACAATAGCTGTACCAAACAAGACATAGCAAATTATGGTTAAATTTCTAGTAAAGGTTTTTATGATAGATCCTTGCAACCCATCTGTTTCCCTTAAACACAGTTATAGAATGGGTCTGTAACACACAGGATATATAGTGGAACCTCAATGCATCGTTCCCATTGGTTTTGTTTTCTGGCATCCATCATATATTCGGTACAGTCCAAAGAAACTTTCCTTTAAAAGTGTTACAATTGTCTGCATGGATAATTTTTTGTAGTGTAATTTTTTCATAATTTTTTCTTGTCACGTCAGCTGGGCTGTCACAAAGATCATCATCGTTAATCTGTAGTGATTAACCTGCACTTGGAACAAGAAGTTTAAACACATTGTAAACACACAAATTGAGCCACTGTTATGGTGCCAGCCTCCTAGGCGCTCCTTCATTGCAACAAGATAAAGGGAGGGGGGCTCATGTTAACCATTTGAGGCAGAAGGGGGTGTGGTTTTCATCAAAAGCACGCTTCCACTCTACAAACAGGGAGAAGCTTGGATGCAACTCTACTGTGATAAAAGGCAATTTCAACTTCAAAGGAATTGGGGGAAGGGAAAGGGAGAGATTTGTTTTTCTTCTAGATCTAAGGAGGAAGTGGTGGGGGGCAGAGAATGTGTGAACATGGAAAAACTGCAGCCCAAGTTTTTGTGTCTTATAAAATATTATGTGACTTTGCCTCACACTGGAAGCTACTTTGTATCTGTGACAAATTGGACTTCCATTTTTAACTTCAACTTTTACTCTGAGAACAAGTCCTACAAACAATTCCGCATGCATCTTTCAGTCTGCATAATTTTTTTTTTTTAATTTGGTCCCTCAAAAAACTATCCATAGAGGTTCCACTGTATGACACATAGTAACTGGTTCATATTAAATTAAGCACTTTCAAAGCCAACCTTTAAAATAAAAACCCACTTGTAAACTTGTATGTTTTATCATAAACAGCAATGTGGGTACTTGCAATAGTTTTGGCAGTAATAATGGCACGTTCACATCTCTAAAACATTCAGTGCGCCTTGGAGGCGCATCCCTATTGCACGCAGTTGCAAGGAAAGGCAACGCCCAAACCTGTGTGTGCATACAGTTGTGCGCAGATGCAGGTAGCTGCCCATTGTAAACTGGAGTCTACATGTATCACTCGTGCAGCTTCCACTAGTTGGGCAAGTAGTTTACAACAATCCTGTTTTCAGTGCAAATTTATTCTTTCATTTTCGCTTTAAGACTAATTGGTTAGATGACAAAAAATTTGGAATTTAAGTCCGCGAGACAGTCCCTTGTTTATGGATGTTTTAATTCTGTCCATTATGTAGAAAAAGTAAAACTCGCACACTTCTCTTCAGTTCCTCAAGAACAAATATGACCTGGGGATTGTATTTGTTGTTGGATGTAACAACAGATTGTACAACCAAAAGCAAAAAGTGTTCGAAGTCCATTAAAGCCTTGCGCAAAACGTTCCTCATATACTACACTCAATTAACTATCTGCTTGTGAGATACTCCATAACCCAGCACTTTCACTTTGCATCTGAGTTTGTATCAAAATAATCCAAGCTGCAGCTGTAGAAATAACAGCTACATTTGAAGTTGATATCTTGCCTGAAAGCAGTACACGCATCGAGATGCATGCATGATCTTGCACCTAGCAAGCGCAGAGGTATGTGCGCACACACACACACACTGCAACTACGTACAAGATGCACAGGTGTGAACACACCTTAAGAAAAAAGGGTAGTGCCATTTATTAACATTTCCTTAAAAGTGTAATTTTTAACTGATAGCCACTGAAATTTATTATGCTTTGTTTTATGTACATTAGAGAAATAACTAAGTGTTAACCTATTGATGTTTCTGTCTGTCAGTTGTTTGGTGTTGTTTGATTACTGCACAAATTAGTCGCTACAATCTCAATAAGTAAAGTAAGCGTGCCAAATAAGGCCATAGTCCTCCAATAAGGCCAACCAAGGTTTATGGAAAAAGTTCACTTTGAAACTGCTAGATGGCACTACCAGCATGTACAGGATACTGATAATGTAGATAATATGAATAGTCGTCAGGAAAGTACTTTTGTGTAGTGACAGACTGTTTCGCTACCTTCTCGCTGTTGATTCTTTTACTCATGCCACATGTATTCTATCAACAAATAATGTATTGCTTTTTATCTAAAATATTAACTATTCTAGTTACGAAATCTACCAAATTGTTTCTAGCATAGAATGTGTAGTTGAAATAGGTTAGAACATATCAGAATATGTGAGTAGCCCATTAAGGTGACTGACTGGGTAGACTGCCGAATAGTGTGCAGAGCTCCAGCAGAAAACATTTTATTAAAAAAACAGTTCGACTTGTCTGAGTGAGGTCTGCTTATGAATAGCATTTAAGAAACACTACATGTTTATATAAGTGTTTCAGTTCCTCTATTTCTCTTCAAAGAATGTTTTTGTGATAGTGAAAATGGCTCAAACAGGTGTTTTCACAGTCATTTTTAGGTATGAACATTCCAGTTCAAAATATTAAAAAAGAATTAGGGATGTGCATCAAACCTCCATTTTTATTATTACGTTCTAACATGGTAGGGTCTTCGCTGAAAGTCTCATAGAGGCACGTTATCGACAGCAAGACTGCAAACCAGTTCAGTGCTTTGCGCGTAGTGGGAGTGAGAGAGTTGATGTACACGTCTCAGTCGCCTCTAGTGCTCCCAGGCCTGACATGCAAAATTCCTTCAACCCTGTGGCGACCTTATGATCATGTTAGCCTTTCCCATTAAGGCCATGTTGGCATTATTAGGGACGTCTCAAAAGTTGAATATTTTGGATTGACTTATCATTTACTAGCAATTATTTTAATTGTTTTTGGTTCCAAACTACTAAAAACAACTACATCAGTACTTTTGTTGTTGTGTTATAGATGCCGCCAGGGTGGAAAAGAGGTCTCTGGAATGAACAACAACTTCAACGAGCCACGGCAGCCGTGCAAGAGGGAATGAGTGATAATGGAGCTGCAAACAAATATGGAATCCCACACCGCCGTACATTGAGAAACCACCTGATAACCGGCTCCATGGTCAAGAAGATGGGGAGATATATCTACTTGGCGGCGCACCAAGAAGGTGAGTTATGTACACGAATAAAGAGATTAGATGATGCAGGTATGCCAATAACAACAAAGCTATCGTGTCAATCAGTTTTTAATTTTTGCGCTTAACAAAACATACAGCCCCCTTTTTCATTGAAAAAGTACCCTGCAGGTAGGAAGTAGTTGCATTCTTTCATAAAACCTCACAACAATATTGTGCAAAGAAAGGCTGAATATTTGAACCCATTCATTGTCAATGACCACTTTGATAAATTGGGTACAGTAATGAGAGAGCTACAATTAATGGACAAGTCTCAAGTAATTTACTACATTGATGAAAAGGGATGACGCTTAACCCTTCACCATCAGTAAAAAGATTTAAGGGAAAAAGGAAGTCGCAATGTCCACATGGTTGCTCCAGAGCATGTAGAAAACGTTTGTATTGTTGCTTGTGGGAATGCAATTGGCCAGGCCATTCCTCCAATGGTACTTTTCAAAGGCCAGCGGAGTAATTCAGACTGGAATTCAAATTTACCGGCAAGTTGTTACGTAGGAACTAGCTCATTTATAGCAAAAGTCTTCCAACATATTATGTCTCTTGAATCTATTTGACTCAAGTAATTAACACCANTGCCCCAGGCGGCTGTAAAAACATTCACTCCTCCCCTTTGCAGGCCGACTGACCCTCATCAATGTCAAGCTGGTATATTATCTCAGCAGGGTGGAGCTTGGGATAAAAACTACAACTTTGTCTGAAAAGCAGTGTAAGATGAGCATCTTTTCCATTGACGTTTTCCTTTCCCAGTGTGCTTCCTTCACAATGTGCATTATTCGCGGGAAAATGAAAACCTTATTTCCGGGAATGTTTGTTATTGTTCTTATGGAGAAACATTCGGGACTAGAAAAATCGTGCATTATAGGCGGGAAAACCTTTTAAACGGGAACCTTATAAGCGGGTTCTACTGTAGTGCGAATCTAAACATGAAACTTAACAGTCTGTAGCTTTCGTCTGCTGTGGTAACTTGCTTGACGAACACATTATCGTCCTTCATTTGATTGCGATATTATGAAGGATGATAATGTGTTCGTGACGCAAGATACTACAGCAGAAGAAAGCTACAGACTGTTAAGTTTCATGTTTAGATTTGCTTTACAAGGAATGACTTCACACAATGGATCTGGTATACTCGAGTTATGCTTTTACAGACATCCACATAACAGCACAGTGACTGGTGTTAATTACTTGAGTCAAATAGATTCAAGAGACATAATATGTTGGATGACTTTTGCTATAAATGAGCTTGTTGCTACTTCAAATTCTGTTATTACTATTTCATCTTCTGCGGTATTGTATTCTAGACATAAGCTCAAGTTTGAGTTAGGTGATGCTATATGGCTATTTAGAAAGTTGGTTGGTACGAATGGTGATGTTCGTTTGTTAGGACATGTGCAGTATGTTTATATTGCTATCGGACTAAGAAGAAAGTAAGTTTAAAATGCACAAATAAAACTAGAAACGCTCCTTAGCCACGGACCACTGGGACACAAAAATTTTCGCAAGGAAACTGGTTCTGCTACATTTGCAGCGAAGACAGAGTTGAAGACATGATTCGCTGCAGCATCTGTGATAAATATATTAAAATTGTTCCGACTTGAGTGCCCTGAATATGAAGAAGACTGATTTTTCACATTAATAATTTGAATTATCATGCATAATAGTTCATTGTTGTTAACATATTGTTTAATACATTCCATGCAATTATTTCCTAGGGTTTGTCTACGTAAATAACAATTCTATTGGCTCTCCTTCTGTGTAGGATTTATTATTTTGGAGTTGGTCTCATTAGGAACATGGTCGTTCTAATAAGGTTAACAAGACTTTTTTTGAATATCAAAAATTGTTACATAAATCTTAAAACTAAATCCAAAATTGAACTTTTTTGGATTATTGATTAATAAACTGACACGTATGGAAAGTTTGAAAAAAATTGATCAAGAAATAATTGAGCTGCAGCATTTAAACCTTAGCATGGCCTTATTTGGTGGACTTACCTTATAATCAGTTGACTTAAAGAATAAACTAAGCAGGGCTTTTAGAAACTGTGAATAAATAAGCACAGAAATATGTGGATGGCGTTGAAGAAACACAACTGGAGGAATAGTCAATGTAATGAAAAATATGAAGTTGAGTCTTGTTCTAACTGGGTAAATTTGACTAAATTATCACATTAACTGATTTTGTGAACTTAAACTATGGTATTTAGTTTTTTGAATACAGTGAAACTTGCTATATATTAAATTACCAAATAACAAAATACACAGTAAAATCTCCAAATGTACAATGGAATGGGTTAACTTATTTTGAAGTGTAACAGCTATGTTTTTTTATTATAATTACCTAATATTTAAAATTTCATGCGCTAGTGGCAAACTGGTTTTACATTTATCATAATTATTTTTGTAAAATATTAGTAATATATATTTTTTAATATACGTGTTGTAATATTCAGGAATTTTGTTGATTAGGGCTGCATGAAATGTTACTTTAATTTTTAAGTATTACATTTCCTAGAATATACATTTCCCAACTTTTAGTTATTAATATTTTGACATATATCCAAAGTCACTGCAGACACATCTAAAATAAAATCAATCAAGTCCCAAATTATTAAAATTATAATCAGCATGAACAAGGTTTAAATTTTTACATGTGTATTATTAAAGAGACAATAAAAATTAAATTTTCTTTCTTAGTTAAACAAGTATTACGTTGTACACAAATACCATAAATTAACACACAATTATGATAATGTTAAGCACATAATGAAAATACAAGTATACAATATTACTCTATGTCAGTTGCAGTCGCTATCTTTGTGTCTGCCGTAGCACAACTTTTCGACAGGCACAGACGAATTTGCTTTTTAAATGCATGGAATAATTTTCAACCAATTTCTGTGTTTTTAATTTAATTTTTTTGAGCAAGAGTGATGACTCATAATTTTTACTCGCTGATGATGTATTTCATTATTTTGTGGAAGTATTTCATTATTCCACAAATAGCATAGCAACATGTAATTAAAAATATGAAATTTGAACTCAATGTCTTATAAACTTCACATTTAGAAACAAGTTGTCACTTCTCGTACATACTAAAAGCAACAATCCTTTCTTTGTTCAGTCGCAACATATGATACACATGGTAATCACAAACTCGTATAAAAAATTTTAATTTAAGAATATTTATAAACTTTCTGTATTATTTCAAACTGTCCAGTTTTATGTTAGTGGAAATTAACATGTGATCACTGATTGGTGTTACAGTTTTAAAAAGATGTTGGTACAGGTGGATGTTGTCCATCTGGAACATTCAACACACATTCCACTGAAAAACCCTAATTCTGTTAGAATTCTCATTTCATGAAGGGACTGAACCAAATAGAAAGTTTGTCAGATTCAATGTGATGCCTATTGTACAGAGAATCATTACTAAACACAAACATTACAGCAATTACAAAGACTAGTGTTTGATGAAATGGATAATGGTTTGGTGAGAAGAAAGTTTGAACTGACCTAGAGCCTAGGATTTTTGGTTATTTTAATTCTTAAATCTAATTAACAATGTAACTTTCTGCAAACCCTTTTCAACTTACGAAATTCACAAACCCCGACAGTAAATATCATAAACAAATCATTATTATTAATTAAATTATCACCCATGCTTCCAGTTGCTTCAAAACCTTTGTTAATGTCCACATATGTACATGAATGGTTTATGCTTTTACTAAGTTTTTGTTTGAAATTTTATCCATTTTTTTTTAAGAGTAGCATAGTATCTGAAATTTTTAATTATTTTGATACTGGTTTATTTTTGCTTACTAACGACATCAGATGAAAAAGGCACAAGGTATAGTAATTTATATTCTTGTTCTCAAAGAATCAAGAAAAATAAAAGTTGTTTCAGAATGTAATAAACTTATGGATATGTATAATACTTGTAAAATAATTAACAGTTTACTTTCAAGAAATAACTAAAAATTACTCAAACAATAGTCTTAACAGTTTTGTTAGGAAAGATCATTAGTGTAGTTTTGCAAAGCTTGTCTTTCCCAAAGTCCTGAAGTCTGAGACAGCTCATAAGATTGGTAGTTGTGCGTTTATTTCAGACATGTTTTATCTAATCCACTGTTATCTTTGCCAGTGTATTATTAATTCTAACTTTGTGAACTATTATTATTCCTCAAGTTGACAAAACCACTTGAATACTTATAACATGCAATTATTTTCTTATATTAGTTGCAGGCAAATATTCTATGCCTTTCCATGTGTCAACTAATGCTATAAGTTTTAACATTTTTATAAAAGAAAAATTGAACAATGTGTTGAAAAATTACAAGGAACTTTAATGTAAATGCTGTTGAGAGAAATTGCAACCATAATTTGTAAACTCAGTAAATTACCATCATTATCTGTTTTTTTATATATATATATATATTTTTAATTGCAGCCATTTTGAACCCTACAAAAATGTATATTACTTACAAGGTGGAATATTCACTTTGGAGTTGAAAAATCTTGAAAGCACCGTTTTCGAGAAAAAGGGCTGGTACGGTAGGTCTGTGACGTAGAAGGAACAAAAAAATGTTCATATATGCATACATTTACACGCATGCATGCATGCATGCACATTAATGGTGTTGAAGGCATCCCAATAGATTATTTCTGTAGGAAATTCCGTAGTACGCAATAAAATTATTCACATCAAAACAAACATGTGGGTGCAGAGAAACAGGTGTAGAGTGCGTCACATATATCAAGCAATCTCATTGCTTCAAGCTTGTAGAGGTGGGTAATTGGTATGACCCACCTTAGTTCACTGCTGCCCACCATTCTTCCACCCATAGAACATGCTGTTCCGTATGCACCATGCATTTTGCTTGCCTAAAAGATGACTCCCAGCAAGTGCAGAACTGATTTTCAAACCTCTGCTTCCCCACTGTACACACTCAACAAAGCTTGCATGTATTCCACGACTGAGCATGGTACTATTAAGAGAAGTTTCTGGCGAGCTAACATTTACCATTGTTGAAATTAAATTATTTACCAATTTCAGCAGCAGCAATTTGTGAGTAATGTCCAAAAACTACTAAATATTTATTGTGTTGCACAATGCCTGCAGAAGAAAATTTTTCATGTACAGTAGAATCCTGATAATTTGTATTGTCAAGGGACGGAATGTTAAATATGAATTATCGAGATATTCAAGTTAGCAGGATTACCAATAATTGGGAGCAAAAAAAGAAAAAATACATAATGAGATTATTGCAAATTTGCATTAATATGTAATGATAAACGCATGTCTACATATTATGTATACATATGTATATATAAATCAATTATTACATTTAAAAAAAAACATTAAAAATTTACGTTTAAAAAAAATGTGTAATTTTTTTTTGGTGCAAGCCTTGCAGGCGGGTATTGTCGATGGCTTTGTTAAGCATGTTCAAATCAGAAAATACTTCATCGCCAACTTCTGATTTCGCTAAGAAATGGCGCACGTTGTTAATGTATTGTTTAGCCACTTTAGGTGTAATTGTCGGCACATTATCTTCGTCATCACCTTCACCATCAATGTCCTAAGATGGAGCCAAAATTTCATCATCAGTTAGAATCCCAGCTACCGGTAGACCATCGTCAAAATTGACGAAATCTTCAAGTTGTAGAATTTTCTTCATTTTGAGAAAGACGATTCCAATTCACAGGGCATTCTAAGTCTTGTTCAGTAACTGCTGATGAAAGTTCCACCTTCGTGAATCCACCAGCACGAAAAAAGTTTTTTATTGTGCTTTCGCTAACACTTTGCCACGCCTTGTGAGCAATGTTCATGGCTGAAAATAAGGTGATTTTATGATCCTTCCCATCCTCGATGCTGTCAAGGAGTTGCATCACTTCTTCCTTGCGGTAAAAGGTTTTGAACGTTTTAATTATGCCCTGGTCTAGAGGTTGCAGCTTAGAAGTAGTGTTGGCAGGCAAAAACACAACATTAACGTGACTGAGTGGTGGGGTATTGTTGTGGGCCGTACAATTATCCATGAAAAGTAGAATTTTTCGCTGCCTTTTCTCCATATCAGCATTCACTGATCGTATCCATTCCTTGAATAATTCGCCCGTCATCCACGCTTTTTTGTTTGCACGATAGGTCATCGGAAAAGTTTTTATGTTTTTAAAACATCTTGGTTTGGCTGATTTGCTTATCATGAGCGGTCTTAATTTCTCAGATCTATCCATGTTGGCTGCCAACAATATGGTTACATGTTCTTTACTTGTTTTTCCACCATGACATTTTTCTTCTTTAAAACACATTGATCGGTCGGGGAGACACTTATAAAATAACCCAGTTTCATCGGCATTAAAAATGTTGTTGGGCTCATAAGAATCAATTATTTCTCCCAATTCGTCTTTCCACTCAGAACAAACGTCGGCCGATACACTCACACTTTTCTCACTAAGCTTCTTCAATTTTATGCTGTGCCTTTTTTTAAACCTATCAAACCAACCATCACTTGCACGAAAGTCTTTAATTCCCATTTTTTTCTGCGAAAACTTTTACTTTTTCTCTTAAAATGTTTCCTCCAACTGGTACATTCGAATTCCGTGCTTGCGCAAACCACTTTTTTAAATTCTCTTCTAGTTGTGGATACTCACCAGTCTTAAAGCGCTTTACTTTGCTGTCCGATGTCTGGGAGGCGATCTTGTCCTTGTTCTTCAGAATTGATGTTATTGTGGAAGGAGGAACGTTATCACGTTTGGACACGTCAATTTGTTTATCACCATCGGCCACAGCGGTAATGATTTATTTTTTTCTTTAATGGAAAGACACTTATTAGCTCTTTTCGGAGGCATGGCTAAAACCGAACTGACTAACTTTTCACTCGCTCTGCTCCTTCCTACCCTCTCATAACCGTAGACTGGACAGCAAGGCGCCTCTTAGTTCTGAGAATCACAGACACATCGCCTCACAGCCTACTTGGCGTCATTACCTTCCCTTCAAACCCTCCTACGTCCCTCAGTCCCCATCCGGTCTTTTTACCCTGCCCGAATTGCATAAATCTAGAGATGGTGTACAGTCTAGGGTTAAAAACATTACGAGTTAACAAGATTTTTAAGTTTTAAATAAGAATTATAAGAAGTTTTAATTGAGCTCGAGCACCAAAATAAATACGTATTATCGAGGCACCGGAATGCATTGTTTTTTTACGAATTAAAGGGATTTTCTCAAGAGACCGGAAAATTTGCATGAATTAGCGAGATATATGAATAATCGGGATGCAAAATATCGGGATTTCACTGTAATAAACAAAAAATTTCAAAAGTTTGTCAGTTGTTGAAAAATTAAAATGTGATAATTCCTACTCTCACCTTATCTTACGTAGATCTGAGCGAGGTTCTTGCTGTGCTGATGTGCCTCTACACCACATAAAACTACAAAGATACCCTTGACACTTTCAATAAGCAGGTTTAGCCAGGTATCTCCCAAAGGAGGTTTCGGGACCAATTCTTAGTGAATACACCACATGACTAGTTGATGCCTTACAATAATAAAAAACACTAAATTATGTTGTCTGATATGACAAGTCTACTTCTAAAACATGTATATGATATATGACAGACTAATATTATGAGTTTCAAATGATCAGATAATATCAGAAAGTACTAGACTTGGAACACAAAATGGTCATACATGCAGCTCCGATTTGTGGTCAGACACACAGACATTCACAAAATTGGAAATGAAACTTGTATTCATGGTCCTCAATAAAATAACGTATGTAGTTCGTAAAGATTTTGCTGCATATATATGAATTGCAATAACTCATCTCCTGAAATAAAATTCATCAAGGGTTGGTTATTTCATTGGGAGTTGAATCCTTCAGTTTGCCTCGGCACAAGCTGTCTCCGACTTCAGTTCTCCTATTTTAAGAATGTGAGAAAGAAACTTCTGTCTACAGGGATGTATAGTCCCAGTTTTATACAAGCATATTGAAAGTTATAAAGATTCCACTTAAATGGTGTTTCTTAAACTTTATCACAGAATAATTACATCCCGATTATCTTTAAGAATACAATGTACAGTCAGAAACATCTCAATATACTCCAGCAATCTACAGAATGTTCATAAGAACATCAAGCAGGGTCATTTTCCTGCAAATTATGGTGGCCTTTGAGGAAAGAAATATACATCCACTGATAGTTATGGAGTTCCTTTTTATTTTGTCATAAATATATAATCTGCATTACGAAAGTTAATTTTTCAACATTTGTTTGTAAAAGACTCTTCAAAACATTTCTTACCAATTTAAAGCTTACACACACTTTTCTTATCAAACAATACTGGTTAAATACTGCTATAATAATGAACAAAATATCAAGTTATTACTACATAAGAGAATCTGGCAAGTATGTAAATGTGTTATTAAACAAAATTTCTCAATATGTCTTAATGGTACTAATTTTCTTTTTCCGTAGGTCACAAAAATTTTTTTAGTGGACAACACAATATTTACATATTTGCATGACAAAAGTAATTGATTTGTTCCATCATACTCTTATCTTAAATTTGCAACTCGCCAAATTTATTCAGGAAAAGAATAAGTTTTTGTCATTGGATACAAAAAATTTATGAAATATTTCACTCTAGGATGAAGTATAGTTATTTCTACAGGATGAACTCACTACGTAGTATTTATGATAAGAATTAATGACTAGAAAGACTATGAAATAAGACATTCAGCAAAGATATTTTATAGAAGTAGTTAACTACACAAAAAAGTTATTTAGCTATATATATGATCTGCCTGCTGTGTATATAAATCTTCAATTCTGAATAAAATTACATTTTGTCATCATTTAATCAGACATATAACAACTTTACCACATTCTTCACATAGCCAGGAACAATATTTTAATTAGGATGCCACAAACCTAACCCTAACATACAGTTAAAAATACATTATGAACAAATACACAAATATTAGCAACAGCTGCTTCCAGTAATTGTGTCATAAAACCTCATTATGCTCAGCATGTTTACATTCGAAACTACTTTGAATCCCATTGCATAAATGTATTTATTAAAAAAAATTGTTTGTCTGGAAAAAATACAATTTTGTCAAGCATTTTAAATTAAAACATACACAACTTTTTTAACATTTTTAAATAAAAAATTGTTATACAATTGATTATATAGTTAACTTATTGATCAAATTACAAAGTTTAGTGAAAATAAAGTAATTAAAAAAATTACCATTAAAAAAAATACTGGTAATTATATGTAATTAATATTTATTAACATCTCTACAATTTGTAACTATAAAACTTGCTCCAGTTGTAGTATTTGTGAGCTATTCATAAATTTTAGGCAGTTGGTAAATGATTAATACCAAATAAAACAAATGCAACTATTAAAATAAGTGTATAATTATTCAGACTTGCAGATACAGTATCTGGTACAACGTCTATTGTACATACTGAACAAGCATTACAGGCTGAATGCATGGATTATACTAGAGTTGTTAAACGCACGTAAAACACTTTACTTTAGGGTAACATATCGAACATTATAATACAGTAGTCTCTGTTTAACAGGATGAAAAAATTTTTTTGCTGGAACAATGATTATAAAATGTCTTAAACAACATTAAAATTAAATAGTTGACTTTGCCCACATATATTGTTTAACAAGGCATATTAGCCATTCAAGCACATCTCAACCAACCAGAGTAGAGGAAAAAAAACTTTCAACCTTGATGTATTTAATATTGATTAAACATCTTGTGGTAGTTGAAATAATTTTCACATAAGAATTAATGTTGAGGGGAGAAACTTCAGCCTCTGACTTTGCCCTACACCTTGGAAGAACAAGTTGGTTATTTAAATGGAGTAATTTGGTAACTGACTAAAAGTTATTTATCAAGAATTTTAGAAAATCTCTGACTACAGGTGCTATTTGTAATACCAGTGTTGTCAGTCATAGTGTATGCATGATTAGTTTATTTTAATTAATAAAGTTAAAAAAATTTTCACATTACTGTATTTATTTTTTAGAACAGTTTATATAGATAATGTCTGCTTACGCATAGAATCTCAAACTATAAATGAAGTAGGGCATAATATTTATTTTAATGTAGCCTACACATAATGAGGTTTTCAGAAACAGTTCACAAAATTGTAAATTACAGGTAACCTGAAACAAACTGACATCAAAATTACTGTGCTTCACATGCTGGGACAGCATAGAGCACAGCTGTGCACTATTTAATATTATTATGTCATTTCACACCTTAAAACTACAAATTATTAGTAAACAAATTTAAATAAGAGACGTAAGAAAAGTTTGATGATTTGCTAACACTCTTATTGATCCCTTTTATCTCAGTTGATTGAAGACTAGGCAAATATTCCAAAATCCAGCCGTAGCAGTCTATGGTGAAACAGTTCAGTTTTTCCCAATGAAGTAAGTAAACATTTTTATCACTTTTCTTACATAATTTTGTGCAAGTTGGTGACTACGAACGCCTAGGCTCCAGTTTCTGCGATAAACTAGTAAGAACTCGCTGATTGTCAATTATTCTCATGCAGCTGATGTACGAGCGGACATCTGCTTCACTTTTCGGAGACGGTGGTTCCAGCACTGCACACAAAAATTTATTATGATCAGAACACAATGTCTTGTAGAAAGGGAAAAAAGTACTGGGGGAGACAAAAAGAAGTCTATGATATTGAATCGCAAATCTTCATGGATTACCAAATTTATTTATTTACAGCAACTGTAAAAGTATTTTAGACTCAAATAGACATGTAACATGTATACCTTTACACCTCAGTGTGATAGTCTAGTTCATTGTACACTTACTGCAGCATGTAGGTGTCAATAAGTTGCATAATGAAAGTGCAGAAGACTGTGTGGTGTTGTAAAATAAGTTGACTGGTTGAGCGTAGCGTGTGATATTGAGCCTCTCATGCCCCCTGTCATAAGTTTTTCTAGTACCAAGCGCTCAAAGGAATACGAGGCCATCCGGTGCCCTCGTGGTGTTGTGGAATGTACTGAGGTTGCACATACACTGGCGTGATTCGATCCAAGAGCACTGCCAGGCAGGGAGTTTGACTGGGACGGTACATCTGTCAAATGATAATGCAGGTGTCTCAAGGCCAAATCAGCGAGGACAGAAACTTTGTGTGGTGTAAAGGGGGAAAAAGCTGGCATGATTAATTTTTAGCAAGAGGTGTCAGAAAAATGGTCGAGTAGTAACGGCAGAGGAATTTAGCGAGTGCATTGTTATGTGAATGTATAACTCGATACATAACACAACAAGGTGTCAAAAGTGGGATATTGAGAAAAATAAGCCACCCTCTATTCATGTGGGAGACTAGTACAAATAGAATAATGTATTCCACTGCAGGTTTTCTCTACGAGAAACAGTGTAGAGGGTCAATGGTAACAGTAAGTGATTGTAAGCAGGAAAAATAAGGTTGCAGTTTCAGGTAGTCCTGCCAGAAAACTGATTTTCACTGGTCTACAGGATGGGACAAATTAATTTAAAGTGTTGAGTGGTTCTAAGTTGCATCGGAACTTTCCGAAAAACCAGAGGATTTTCAAATAAATACCATGCCATTCTATTGCATTGGATCATAAGTTGATTATATTTGTTGATAGAGCAGGCAATCAAATAAAACATGGTGAAACAGAAGTTCAGATAATTTCTCAAGGTGAAGAATTATGTTGTTTACAAACAGACCAAGTTTATCAAGTGTCTCCAGCAAGAGGGAGAATTAGAAGATGCATAATATTTTTATACTTAATTTTAAGGCAGGTTTTTTGTAATTTTTAAAAGGATGAATTGTTTTGATATTTCAAAATTTATATTATGCTATGTGTGACAAAATGTTATGTTCATTGTCAAAATTTCATGTCCGTACTGCACAGTAAGGCAAATAGCTTAACTTCTATAAAAACAATTTTTTTTTTCATCACAAAAACCCAAATCAGTAGGAAATGAGACAGTCTGTATGGTGGGTAGTAGCCTTTTTTGCCTAACATAACGTACAGTGCGCAATGCTTGCGCAATATATGCTGGTTGTTAATTGCTTATAACTATTTTCCGTTTCAAATTTTTATGTTTTATATTGGTTTACATCGGCGCATAGTACTGTTGACCTCATCAAAGCTGTGCTTCTCGGCTTCGCAAAAATAATTTTTTTCTCAACTAACAAGATGTACAATGCACAATGCTCGCGCAATATACGTAGGTTGTTATAAGCATTTAACTATTTGCTTTTACAATTATTATTTATATTTGTTTGCATCAGCACGCTACCATGAAAACATTCTAGGCATGGAAGATTGCCTAGAATCTCTTCGTCCTGTTGCAGATAGACAGGCAGGTGTTTGTAGAAGGATTTTATTTTGTGTCATGCATATATGAGAAGGAATTCTTTAGGCAGGTAAGCAAGCTCACTATCTTTGTTGAGTGCTGCAAGTGATTAAATCTTTCAGTTTGCTTTGATAGCTGATAAAATTTTCTGACCACTCTAACAGCATCCCACCATTTTCACCATGTTCTCTCGATGAGAGAATGAATTTCTTAGCGATGTGTGGTGGAGGTCCAAACTGTTTTCATAGACCTAAAAGTGTGTAGGGTGGAAAGCAGCGACACCCTCTACCAACACCACCTTATTCGAAGCCACAGTTAAATAGACATACTAACATTTACAGCTTGATGTATTCAAATGAATCAAGTTGTTACCCTGTACGGTATAACTGAATTCCTCTCGTAAAGGGAAATGTATGTGTGATATGTGATTGGAATAGTTTGTAAATGCTTATAACTATTTTCCTTTTAATTTTATATTTATATTAGTTTGCGTCTTTGTATAGCAGTGTTGCCCTTATCGTTCCCGCACTTCACAACAAAAATTTCTTTGCCTAACATAACGTGCCGCGCTCAATGCACGTGCAATTTTTTTTAAGTACAGGACAGTTTCATATCTTTTACACTCAATTTCTCCGACCCTCGCGTTAGGCTGTCAGTGTTTATTTATATTAACACGTACGTGTTTTAATGTAACCCATGACTATTATAAGTATTTTACCATTACCCATGACTATGTTTGTCATGCATGTAGCACATTTGTATATATCTTGCTTTTTGCATATCGCTGTTTGTTGTATGTTATCCATGCTGACTTTTATTTATGTATAAGTTTTCACATTTATATATCCAGTCTGGATGTGGGTGGATGAAGGGAGACCAGCTCTCGTTGAGGGGATCTGGGCAGACGACAAGGGCGGTGGTGGGTATTGATGAGTGCGTGCAGGCCGATGCATATGTATATGCTATTTCAGACCCTACACTCCTACATACAACGGTACATTTGCGATGCCTATAGCTTCATTGGTGGGAAATGGTGGGCAATTATGCATATAAGCAAGCTTAAAGCGTGCTTGCCTCTGCGACCCTGTTCGTCGTGGGGCGATGAATATGTTATGGCTATATCTTAAACGGTTTGGATATTACATCCAATTATCCTTATAAGTTTGCTTAGGGTATATATGACCCTGTGGTCATTAGCCTTGTCGAGGGTAATGCGTATGTTACGAATTTGGTAACTGTATATTAAATGGTTCAAAAATTACAGCCAACTATGCTTGTAAGTATGAGAAAACTGTGGTGGAATGATAAAGAATGAGACTCGTCCCTGCCAAAATGCCAGGTGAAAGGTGATCAGAAGGATTATGAGAGAACAAAATTGGAATGGTAGAGCGTGATAAGAGAAGTTGCATGATGGGAGCAATGAACCTGAACATTCTTCAGGCAAGAAGGATGGTGCCGGCATGGAATGATAGAGCATGTTTGTAACTGATTGCACATTCTGGATGGATCCACCTGAAAATTGAGCAAGATATATTTTTGAGGGATATTCGGGAAATTTTGAGGGAAATTCTGGAATTTTATTTATTGGCAGTATTTCTGACTTACCTATTATTTTTAATGACTAGTAATATATTCAAGTTGTAATAAGGTAATTTTCTGTTTTTTGTATAATTATTCATTTCATTATGTTAGTATAGTTGCTAACATTGTCGTGTGTGTATAACACTGTGTGTACCAGGTGTACATGAAAACCTGTAAAACTTTACTTGTTTTGGTGTAATTGTAACAGCTTAACTGGTGAAAATAAATGTCTATGCCAATTACTTCCTCATCTTTAACATAACATCTAGTTATGTACACAGATGTTGCAACAAACAGTTCATGATTAAAAGATGGATGCGTTAGGCACAGAGACATCTTTCACATCTCTTTGTTTATATAATAATTGTCACAACAGGAAAACTATCTTACCTAAGTGCCTGCTACGACAGTAGCGGATCGTTCGCATTGTCTGTGCTAACATATGCATTTTTTCGAAATTGACTAATCCATCCAGGCAAGTCTTGTTGCCTTCATGAGTGAAGGTCATATCTGAAACCAAACATTGAAATGATAATCACTATTACATAATAATGTAACCAGCATACACTTTTGATTTAAAAAAATTATTCTGATGTTTTATTTGCCTTGCATCGAATATTATATACATAGTATGGGCTGTGGGTTATTGCTCCAGATAGTACTATTTACAGCCATCATTAATTTTAAGCTACTTTACGAAACAACTACATCAAGACTGCTTAGACACTTCTGCCTTTTACCAATGGGCAATGATGCAAAGCATATGGAACAGAATTTTTGTAAAAACTAATCTTTAATTATTATTTCCTTGCATAAAGTATTTAAAATATCTTTGTAACTGAATAATAACTACGCGATTTTGTTGCAGGATTAAATTAATAGGTTGCTGATATTGTGTACAATTACATCATAAAGGCAAGTACAATTATATTCCTTACACATTATGTTCAAAAGTAGGGATAGAGCACAGGACTGACTCCGAAAATCCATTACAGCATTTCAAAATCGTATATCGCATGTAATGCGAAGTGTTAGTGCAGTTACATTGCACTGGTATTAGTAAAATCCTAAATCCAAAATTGTGTTTTAAGTTAATGCCAGATAAGGAATTAACACAGTTATAGCTTTTTTTTTGTTAACAGTTGTACCTTTTTTGGGTAACATTTCTTTATTCTTATTATAGAAATATTAAAGGGAGTTAATCTTTGGAACCGAGAATCACTAAAGCCGTCACATTTGCAATAAAGAATCAAAGAAAACTGAAGTTGTGACACCACTATGGGGAATAAACTTTTATCTTATGTATTTCTCGAGTTCTGCTATATTTTTTTCTCTTGAAAAGATGCAACTACAAAGTGAAATTCACTGTGGTTTTTATGATCAAAAAAGTGTATTTAAAAAGGATGCTGAAATACAGTGACAACTTAGGTATGCTTGTGTACAACACTGTTACCAATCTAAACAGAAGTTGGAAATTAGCCATAGTATTTTGGTCTCACTAAATCACCTTCACTGAAAAACTATTGTAAACTATTAACATGTACTCACCCTTAAGTAATAGAGGCATAAATGGGATGACAGGAGGTTGCAGTTTACCGACGTTGAGCCTGTATGCTCGGTGGTTCCTGCTGGGATCTATTAAAGCTTCAAACTCTGTGAAGAGCTTCCTGAATTTCGAAGGCAATTTTTCCCAGGTCAGGGAAAGACGGCTGATGGCCACATTACTGAGCCCCATCACAATGGCGAAGAAAGCGTTCAGGTTCTGGTACTCCTTGCAGCTAAAAGAAGAAAACAGCAACTGAAATGCTTGTAAATGCTGTTCACGATAAAGTTAGCACTTTTGAAATTAACATTGGAAAAAAGTTGCTGCTCCTACCTGCATATATTTTGACAGGCGCACTGAGTGACATGCGCAAAGTAAAGTTGGTAACAATGGATAGAAAGTAGTACCATGTCTTAAAGTCGCAGAGAGAGGAGGGGGAGGGGGAAGATAGAGAGAGAGGTGAAATAGAAGGGGAAGAGAGGGAGAGAGAGAGGCAGAATAGAGAGAGGGGGAAAGAGGAGAAATGGGGACGAGAGGGGGCGAGTGTGAAAGAGAGGGAGAGAGAGGCAGAATAGAGAGGGAAGAGAGAGTGTAGAGGGGGAGAAAGGATAGTCAGAGGAGCGGTGAAGAGAGGGAGAGTGAGAGGAGCAGGAAAGAGAGGGAGAGAGAGAGGAGAGGGGGAGAGAGTGAAGGGAAGAGAGGGGGAGAGAGCAAAGGGAAGAAAGGGGGAGAGAGCTAAGGGAAGAGAGGGGGAAGAAAGGGAGATAGAGGAGAGGGAGTGAGATAAGGGAGAGGCAGAGAGAGGGGGAAGAAGGAGATGTGTTAGACTCTGAGGTCACACACACACACACACACACACTTTCCTTTTACGAGAGGAATTCAGTTATACATTACAAGGTTTCAATTTATCCAGTTTTAAATACTAAAATATTATATATACACATACTAATTTTAATTCATAGCATTTATAGAATTAGAACTCTAAGCACGTAAGAAACAACATACATTCAAGCCATTAGTCATGCAAGAGAGACGCACTGCTATGTGCAGTTTATAGGAAATAACCCGTGTAATCTGTCAGCACTGGGGTATTGATCTCATCATGCAAAAATCATAATGAACTATATACAGCCAACAAAATATTTTCGTACATGGCTGTACTCAATATATGTTCATCCCAAAATACTGGCAGCCTGTCGGGCATTTACAAGTAGGTAACAAACAGGTAACGTCGTGACAACTCGAGGCGGACATCATAGCAAGAACTGTAAAGACAATGTTTGTTGTTCAACAGGAAGTGAGTGGAATTATTATTATTGTAGCAAGATATTCACATGCTACCATACTAGACATTTATAAACATACATAACAGTTGCTACATTTCTTAGTCAATAGGAATTTTAAAAACTTAAAAAACCTTGTTTTTTTTTAAATCTATATTTAATCATATACATATGTACATGATATCTCATGCAATAAAACCATCAGCTCCAAGTTCATCAATAATCAAATTTATCTCGTTGCTGATAGAAAGATATCTACTTCTCTGCAATGGAACCATCACCTATCATAGCCTATCAACCATGTCATTGGGGTCTTCAGAAAATAAGTAGCTAGACTTCACGTCACTCTTCGCAGAAGGTTTGCAATACATGTCTGCATCTATGTTCTTCCGTGATGAGTAGGTTGTTAGATATCTCTGGGCCAGAGTACTAGGTTCGAATCTACGTTTCTTCTGTCCCAACTTCGAGTAGCTCTTATCTTCAGCAATATGTGTACGCTTTTACTTTACAGAGGAAGAGAGAAAGATAGGGGAGAGAGAGAGAAAGAGAAGGGGAAGAGGTGGAGAGGGAGAGGAAGAGAGGAGAAGAGGAAGAGAGAGAGAGAGGACGTGGGAAATAGAGGGGTAAGGAGAAGGGGGAATATGGAGAGCAAGGAAGAGAGCAAAGAGGGTAAGAGAGGTAGAGAGAGATGAGATGGAGGTGCGAGATGAGATGGAGGTGAGAGAGGTGATGAGGGAGGAGGGAGAGAGAGGGTGGTGAGGGAGGAGAGAGAGGTGGTGTGAGGGAGGAAATTGAGGAGGTGTGATGAAGGGGAGGGGGAGAAGGGGTGTGGCGAGGGAGGAGAGAAAGGAAGTGTAATGTTGGGTGGAGGAGAGAGATGGGAAGAGGTAGGGGAGGAGAGAGAGGTGAGGGATGAGGGAGTGATGTGAAGTGAGGAAGAGGGGCGGTGAGGGAGGTGAGGGTGAAGATGGAGGTGAGATATGTGGTGAATGAGGTGAGGGAGGAGAGGGAGGTAAGAGCAGGTGGTGAGGTGATGAAGGAGAGAGCATGGTGAAGTGAGGGAGGTGGTTGGAGGTAGGGTGGAGAGAGGGAGGTGGGTTGACGTAGGGTGGAGAGGTGAGATGAGGGAGGAGATAGAGGTGGTGAGGGAGGGAGTGGTAAGGGAGGAATGAGGTGGCAGTGGAGGGAGGGAGGAGAGAGAGGTATGGTGAGGGAGGGTGAGGTGAGGTAGGGAGAGAAAGGCTTGATAGGGGGAGAGAGAAATGTGCGGGAAGAAAGGGTGGTGAGGTTGGAGAGAGGAAGTGAGGAAGGTGTGAGAGAGGGAGTGAGGGAGGAGGGAGAGCTGAGGGGGTAGGTGAGAGAGAGGTGAAGTGAGGGCTGTGAGAGAGGAGAGAGGGGTGGTGAGCGACTTTGGACACCCCTTGCGACTTGCGAAACCCCTTGCGACTTGCGACACTCCTTGCGATTTGCGACACTCCTTGCGATTTGCGACACCCTTTGCTACTTGCGACACCCTTTGCTACTTGCGACACTACTTGCGACTTGCAACACTAGCGACTTGAGACACCTCTTGCAACATTGGACGCCCCGACCGCTAGGGACACCCCTGCATACTACGGACACCCCTGCATACTACGGACACCCCTGCCGAATTGGTTATCGCTGCCGACTACGGACACCACTGCCGACTAGGGACGGCCTTGCCGACTGAGACATCCCCGCCGCCGACTAGGACACCCCTGCCGACTGAGAGCCCTTACCGACTGAGACCCCCCTGTTCTCTTAACCCCTACGGCTTTGGAAGCCAACTGAATCAGATCCCCTTTTCCAAATGCAACCCCTGCCGACTACCCCCCTCAACGAGCAACGAGTGTGACTCCTGCCTACTCTGACCACTGCCGACCTACTAGCAACAACAACCCTCCTGCCGGCTGTTACCCCGGAAAACTAAACTTTCTGCATAATGATCTCCTTCCCGAATGAGATATCCCTGCTCTCTGCTATAGGTCTGTAATCTGTGAACCCCATGCTGTCTTGAGTACCATCTCGTTTTTTTCCCTCTCGAATGTGAAAGCTTTCGACTGTGGTACATGCCGACTGTGAACATTGGGGACTGTCACCCATGCCGAATGTGACCATTGGTAACTGTGACCCTAGATGACTGTCCCTTCCACCGAATTAGACCTCTGCCAGCTTAGGACACCCCTGCCGACTCGAGATACCGTTGCCGAATCGTGACACCCCTGACGACTCGAGACGCCGTTGCCAACTCGAGACGTCGTTGCCGAATTGCGACACCCCTTGATATTTGCACACCCCTCGGTACACCCCTTGCGACTTTGGACACCCCTAGTAATGCTTTTTTTGCGACTTTGGACACCCCTATGGATGCTTTTTTTGCTACTTTCGACACCCCTATAAATGCTTTTTTTTACGACTTTCGACACCCCTATGGATGCTTTTTTTACGACTTTTCACACCCCTATGGATGCTTTTTTTTGCGACTTTCGACACCCGTCGGGACACGCATTTTTTTTTAGCGACTTTGGACACCCGTCGGGACACACATTTTTTTTTTGCGACTTTGGACACCCGCCGGGACACACATTTTTTTTTTTTGCGGCTTTGGACACCCGCCGGGACACGCATATTTTTTTTTTGCTATTTTGGACTCCCGTCGGGATACGCATGCATTTTTTTTGCTACTTTGGACACCCGTTGGGACACGCATGCATTTTTTTTGCTACTTTGGACGACCCTAGGGACACGCATGCATTTTTTGCTACTTTGGACACCCCTAGGGGGACACTTTTTTGCTACTTTGGACACCCCTAGGGACACACATTTTTTTGCTACTTTGGAGACCCCTAGGGACACTTTTTTGCTGCTTTGGATACCCCTAGGGACACTTTTTTGTACGACTTAAGACACCCCTAGGGTAACTTTTTTTGCTACTTTGGACACCCTGGGGACACTTTTTTGCTACTTGAACACCCCTGGGGACACTTGTTTG
This sequence comes from Clitarchus hookeri, assembly GCA_002778355.1. Lineage (NCBI taxonomy): Eukaryota > Metazoa > Arthropoda > Insecta > Phasmatodea > Phasmatidae > Clitarchus > Clitarchus hookeri. The sequence goes on from NQII01001603.1 coordinate 236,396, forward strand.
CTACTTTGGACACCCATCAGGACACTTTTTTTGCTACTTTGGACACCCCTCGGGACACTTTTTTTGCGGCTTTGGACACCCGTCGGGACAAACATTTTGTTTTTTTGCGACTTTGGACACCCGCCGGGACACACATTTTGTTTTTTTGCGGCTTTGGTCACCCGCCGGGACATGCATATTTTTTTTTGCGGCTTTGGACACCCGTCGGGATACGCATGCATTTTTTTGCTACTTTGGACACCTGTCGGGTCACGCATGCATTTTTTTGCTACTTTGGACACCCGTCGGGACACGCATGCATTTTTTTGCTACTTTGGACACCCGTTGGGACAAGCATGCATTTTTTTTGCTACTTTGGACACCCGCCGGGACACACATTTTTTTTTTTGCGGCTTTGGACACCCGCCGGGACACGCATATTTTTTTTTTGCTATTTTGGACTCCCGTCGGGATACGCATGCATTTTTTTTGCTACTTTGGACACCCGTTGGGACACGCATGCATTTTTTTTGCTACTTTGGACGACCCTAGGGACACGCATGCATTTTTTGCTACTTTGGACACCCCTAGGGGGACACTTTTTTGCTACTTTGGACACCCCTAGGGACACACATTTTTTTGCTACTTTGGACACCCCTAGGGACACACATTTTTTGCTACTTTGGATACCCCTAGGGACACATTTTTTTTGCTATTTTTGGATACCCCTAGGGGGACACATTTTTTGCTACTATGGATACCCCTAGGGGGGACACATTTTTTGCTACTTTGGATACCCCTAGGGACACACATTTTTTGCTACTTTGGACACCCCTAGGGACATTTTTTGTTACTTTGGACACCCTTAGGGACACTTTTTTGCTACTTTGGACACCCCTCGGGACACTTTTTTGCTACTTTGGACACCCCTGGGGACAATTTTTTGCTATTTCTTTGGACACCCCTGTGGACAGTTTTTTGCTATTCTTTGGACACCCCTGTGGAAATTTTTTTGCTACTGTGGACACCCCTGGGGACATTTTTTTCCTACTTTGAACACCCCTGGGGACACTTTTTTGCTACTTTGAACACCCCTTGGGACACTTTTTTGCTATTCTTTGGACACCCCTGTGGACACTTTTTTGCTACTTTGGCCACCCCTGGGGACAATGTTTTTGCTATTCTTTGGACACCCCTGTGGACACTTTTTTGCTATTCTTTGGACACCCCTGTGGACACTTTTTTGCTACTTTGGACACCCCTGGGGACAATTTTCTTGCTACTTTGGACACCCCTGGGACACTTTTTTGCTACTTTGGACACCCCTGGGGGAACTTTGTTTGCTACTTTGAACACCCCTGGGGACACTTTGTTTTGCTACTTAGGGTAACCCTGGGGGACACTTTTTTGCTTCTTTGGACACCCCTGGGGCATTTTTTGCTATTTTGGACACCCCTGGGGACACTTTTTTTTGCTATTTTGGACACCCCAGGGGTCACTTTTTTGCTACTTTAGACCCCCTTGGGGACACTTTTTTTGCTACTTTGGACACATCTGGGGACACTTTTTTGCTACTTTGGCCACCCCTGGGGACAATTTTTTTGCTATTCTTTGGACACCCCTGTGGACACTTTTTTGCTAATTTGGACACCCCTGGGGACAATTTTCTTGCTACTTTGGACACCCCTGGGACACTTTGTTGCTACTTTGGACACTCCTAGGGACACTTTTTTTTTCTACTTTGGACACTCCTATGGACATATTTCACCCCCTCTCTTCCCCGTAATTTCACCCTCTCTCTCCTCCCTCATTTCACCCCCTCTCTCCTCCTCACCACCATATATCATGCCTCTTTTTCTCCCTCCCTCACCCAACCTCTCTCCTCCCTAACCTCTCCCTCACCTCCCCTCCATCTCACCTCCTCTCTCACACCTCCCTCAAATCACCCCAATATCCCCCCTCATCCCTCACCCTCCTCACCACAATCATCTCTCACCCTGATCATCTCTCACCCTGATCATCTCTCACCTCACTCAGCCCACCAATCCCTCTCCACCCTCTCCCCTTCCTCACCCCACTGCCCTCTCTCCTCAATTATCTCACCTCTCCTCCATCTCTCTCCTCCCTCTCTTCTGCCTTACCGCACCTCTATATCTACTCCCTTACATCACCTCTCTATCGCTTATCCCTCACCACACCTCTCTCCCTCCTCCCTCACCACACCACCTCCTCCCTCGCAACACCTTTCTCTCCATCCTCCCTCACCGCTCGCCTTCCTCACCCCCTCTCTCCTACTTCTCTCACACCTCACATCCCTCACCACACCCCCATTTCTCTGCATCCACCCTCGCCGCCCTCCTCCATCACCTCCCTCACTTCACCAAACTCTCTCCATCACCTCCCTCTCACAACTCTCATCTCTTTTCCCTTTCCTTTCTCTCTACACCCCCACACCCTTTCTTCCTAAACATTTCTCTCTCCTCCTCACCACTCCCCCTCCTTGCTCTCCTCCCCACCACCACATCTCTCTCCTGCATCCACCTCCCTCACCTGCTACCTCTCTCCTCCCTCATCCCACCACCAGCTCCCTCCTTCCTCACCCCATCACCATTTCTCTCCTCCCTCACCTACCCCCTCCCACACCATCACATCTCTCCACCCTCACCAATCTCTCTACGCCCTCACCTCACTCTCTTCCCTCTCCTCCCACACCTTACTTCCTCTCCTCTCCCTCACCAACCCAATTTCTCACCCCACCCCTCCCTCACCATCTCTCCCTCCTTCACCTTCTCTCTCTCCTCCGTCAACTCCTAACTCTCCTCCCTCATCCTTCTTTCCTCCCTACATCACCACCCTCTCTCTTCCTTACCTCCCTCTCTCTCCTCCCTCACCTACTCTATCTCCTCCCTCACAGCAACTCCCTCTCTCCTTCCTCACCTCCTCTCTCTCCTCCCCATCTCTCGTTCTCCTACAACCTCACTTCCACATTCTCTACCCTCACCTCCCTCACCACCTCTCTTCACCTCACATCACTGCCTCATATCTCCTCCCTAACCTCACATCCCTCACTTCACCTCCCTCACTTCCTCTCTCTCCCTTCCCTCACTTCCTCTCCCTCAACTCCATTAATTCCTCTCTCTCATCTCCCTCACTTCCTCTCCTCCCTCCGTACTTCTTCCTCACCTCCCTCACTTCCTCTCTCACCAAACTTTCTTCCCTCACCGCCCGCGATCTTCTCACCCACCTCACCACCTCTCTCTCACCTCCCCTTCTCACCAACCACACTTCCCCTCTCCTCCCTCATCACCGCTCTCTACCAACCACACCTTCTCTCCCTCCTCCCTCACCCAACCTCTTCCACTCTTTCTCTCCTGGCTCACCACACCACCACTCTCTCACCTCTATCTCACCTCCCTCTCCTCTCCTCTCCTCTCTCACCTTCCTCTCTCCCCTCCCTCACTTCCTCTACCTCAACTCCATTAATTCCTCCCTCACCACACCCCCTTTCTCCTTCCTTTACCACCCTCTCTCTATCCTCCCTCACCACCTCTCTCTTCCCTCACCTCTTTCTCCACCCTACCTCAACCCACCTCCCTCTCTCTCCACCCTTACCTCTCTCTCACCTCCCTCTCTCCACCTTTACCTCCTCTCTCTCCTCCCTCACCACACCCCCATCACTCTTCCTCCTCCCTAACCTCACCTCCCTCTATCACCTTATCCTCCCTCATCTCCTCTCGCACCACCATCTCATCTTGCACCTCCATCTCCTCTTTCTACCTGTCTTACCCTCTCTGCTCTCTTCACTGCTTTCCATATTCCCCCTTCTCCTCACCCCTCTATTTCCCACGTCCTCTCTCTCTCTCTCTTTTCCTCTTCTTCTCTCTTCCTCTCTCTCCCTCTCTTCCCCTTCTCCTCTCTCTCCATCTCTTCCCCTTCTCTTTCTCTCCCTCTCCCCTATCTCCCTCTCTTTCTCTCTTCCTCTGTAAAGTAAAAGCGTACACATATTGCTGAAGATAAGAGCTACTCGAAGTTGGGACAGAAGAAACGTAGATTCGAACCTAGTACTCTGGCCCAGAGATATCTAACAACCTACTCATCACGGAAGAACATAGATGCAGACATGTATTGCAAACCTTCTGCGAAGAGTGACGTGAAGTCTAGCTACTTATTTTCTGAAGACCCCAATGACATGGTTGATAGGCTATGATAGGTGATGGTTCCATTGCAGAGAAGTAGATATCTTTCTATCAGCAACGAGATAAATTTGATTATTGATGAACTTGGAGCTGATGGTTTTATTGCATGAGATATCATGTACATATGTATATGATTAAATATAGATTTAAAAAAAAACAAGGTTTTTTAAGTTTTTAAAATTCCTATTGACTAAGAAATGTAGCAACTGTTATGTATGTTTATAAATGTCTAGTATGGTAGCATGTGAATATCTTGCTACAATAATAATAATTCCACTCACTTCCTGTTGAACAACAAACATTGTCTTTACAGTTCTTGCTATGATGTCCGCCTCGAGTTGTCACGACGTTACCTGTTTGTTACCTACTTGTAAATGCCCGACAGGCTGCCAGTATTTTGGGATGAACATATATTGAGTACAGCCATGTACGAAAATATTTTGTTGGCTGTATATAGTTCATTATGATTTTTGCATGATGAGATCAATACCCCAGTGCTGACAGAGTACACGGGTTATTTCCTATAAACTGCACATAGCAGTGTCGTCTCTTGCGTGACCAATGGTTTGAATGCATGTTGTTTCTTATGTGCTTACAGTTCTAATTCTATATATGCTATGAATTAAAATTAGTATGTGTATATATATATTTTAGTATTTAAAACTGGATAAATTGAAACCTTGTAATGTATAACTGAATTCCTCTTGTAAAAGGAAAGTGTGTGTGACCTCGGAGTCTAACACATCTCCCTCTGTCCCCCTCCCCCCTCTCCAACTC